>JABUQX010034009.1:10000-15000 GCA_015478945.1 Trachelipus rathkii | reverse complement strand
ATAGATAGTAGATTTACTAACAGACTAATTTTTCCTATCAGAATTAATCCATTAATCAATTTAAGCTTGTCCCTTCTAGTTTCTGATTTATGTCACTGTCTTAGTTTCTGATCGCACTTTCTAAATTTATTGGGTGGTTTGGGACTCAGGCTCAGTACTAATCCGGGATTTCTTTTAGTTTGGGCGCGCCAAAGTTCCCTAGCTGGTTCCATCCAAGTGCACCCTCACTCTCCCCTACAACATGACCTTAAAATTTCGAGTCAAATATTTGATAAAATAAAATCGCTGAACATTTTGCGTGCATGTTAATATTGTTGTAACTATTGTAGTAGTTATTGTAGTTGTAGTTATTCCCTTGGTGGTAGAAGAAGATAGTAGTATAACCCACAGACGAAGGTCACTGTCGTCTAGTAGTAATTAAATAGATTCCAATTGTAAAACTTGCTTCTTACGTTCTATTACTGTTTTCTTTGCTCTCAATTCTGTTGAGGTAAAATACAGTATAGAACAAGAGTAAAGCATTTTTTTAAGGAAGCTGTTTTTCTCTGAAATATATTATTATATTTCTAGAGTCTAACTTGTTCCTACAAATAATAATTATTATTATTATTATTATTTTTATTATTATTATTATTATTATTATTATTATTATTATTATTATTATTATTATTATTATTATTATTATAGTTTTAAATGTTTTGCATGTTATAATTATTAGTGTTATTGTTATTATTATTATAACTTATTGTCATTATTATTGTCATAATACTTTCTAAATTCGATGAGAGTTTTTTTCACACTAAATCGACTTTCGAATGTATATATATATTTACAGACGATTAAAGGGTTACTACACTTGTTCAGCAACGTTACTACAAATGTTCGATAACAACAATAATTTCATTATTAAAAATAATAACATAATAAAAGAAGTAGCTTATATATAACATTAATACTTAGAAAACTTTTGAATATAAATATATATATTGAGAAATTAAATTTCAACTTATAATTTTTAGGAGACCGAATAACCTTTTTCATAAATTCATTTTCTATGTGATGAATGCCATAAAACTTATTTAGTAGTATTCAGCAAGATATCCAAACTGATAATTTTTTCACTATCTGGTCTTATCCAGCATCCGGACAGGTAACAAAATTCACTATCCTATGCAACTCTAACCATACCATCCATATACAAATATTATATAATTATATATTATTAACAGATATATATATATTATATATATATATATATATTTATTATATATATATATATATATATATATATATATATTATATATATATATACAAACTTTTTTCCAGCATCCATTTGGCCACTTTCAGACAAGTCGAGCATAAAGGTGGCATTGCGACAGATCTGACTGAAGGTGGGAAAGGTGTGGAAGGCTCTTTTGTGATCTGGTCTTACATTAGCCCTGCTATCCTGGGACTGGGTCACAAAACTCCCCCATACAAATCATCTGCATATAATAGATAGGGCACCCTCCACTCTCTTCCATTCGTCATCATTCTAACCTCACCCCCTGCCACCCCTACCTCTAATTCTTTCATAACCCCATTCACATACAAATTGAATAACCAAGGAAACATAACACATCCCTGCCTCACTCCGCTATTAACATTAAACCAATCACTTTCAACCATTTATTCTTACATACTCTAAACTATCGTCATAATACTTTTGATTCCATTCAGAAGCTTACCACCAAAGCCATATATCACCATCACCTGCCATAGAGCTTCCCTATTAATCCTATTATTTGCCTGTTGCAAATCTATAAAACCTAAATGCAATTATTCTTCTTCTCTCATTTTCTCAATCATTTGTTTCAATGAAAGATTTGATCCACACATCCCCTACCACTTCTAAACGTACCTTGTTCTTCACCATTAAGTCATTTAGTCATTCGACACACTCTTTCGACCAAAATACCAGCATATATTTTCTCTACAACACTCAATAAACTAATTCCCCTATATTTCCTACAGTTACCCTTATCCCCCTTACTCTAATATAAGGGTACTATTACTGCTCTCCTCCAATCCCTCGGAACTATTTCCTCCATAAACGCTTTGTTACACAACTTTCAAATCCAATCAATCACCACCTCGTCTCCATTCCTGATCATTTTACCAATAATTTTATCTATACCTGCAGATTTACCATTCTTCAACTTTCTCACTCTACCCATTACCTACTCCTTATTAATGACCTCATCCCCACAATACCTATTCCTTCTTGCACCATCAAACCCACACACATTCACTATCACCTCTTCATTACTGCCAATGTTATGCAGATTTTTGAAGTGTTCTTTCCACACTCCCCTCAGCATCCACTTCATCAGTTACGAAAGCACCATCCTTATTCATTATTCTAAGCAGATTCCTCTTATTCTCATTCTTAACCTTTCGCGCTTCCTTCCAGAAGAGCTTCCTATTCCCTTATAAATCCCAATTCATCCTCCTTCCAAACTGTTCTTTTACCTCTTTATTCCTCCTACGTATGCACCTTTAGTAATCCTTTTTTTCTCCTTATATAATTCCAAATATTTTTCTTTTAAAACCTCATCATTGGCTTTTAGTACATTCAACCACGCTTCTTATTTTACTTTTAACTGCTTGCATCACCTCTTCATTCCACCACTCACTGTTAACATTCGTACTTTCTACTTAAGGGCCTGCTTCAATCTTTGGCTGGGGCTGAGCCCCATTTTCACTCCCCACTAAAAATGGACATAAAATTCGGAATTTTCAGCCGATTTTGACTATATAAAAACCAAAATGTAGTTTTTTTTGCCATCTAAAACGTTGTTTTCCAGTGTTTTTCTGTGACTGTAGACATTCTTTCAGAATTTTCAATTTTTCAAAATCCATGTTTTTTACTATTTTCATATCAACTTGCAGATTTTTTTTGCGAAATGACTTCAAACTTGAAATATGCATAGATGGGTCCATTACCTACAATAATTACGTAGAAAATTTTCGAATTTTTTAGTTTTGTGCTCAGCGTTGTCCAATTTCCAAACCCATTTTTTTTTAATTTGAAAGTGAAAAATTGACATATTATTTTTTATACTCATCCGATCAACATCAAATTTTCAGGTCTTGTATAGTCAGACAGGATGCATCTTTTTTACTTAGATAATTTTTTGTATGCTCAATAGAAATTTTTTTTTAAATTTTCAAAAAATATTTTTTTTGAAAATTAGTTCCAAGAACAAATCTAAACCTATTGCATATACAAAGAAATTATCTAAGTAAAAAAGATGCATCTCGCCCGACTATACAAGCCCTGAAATTTGATGTTGATCGAATGAGTAGAAGAAAAAATGTCAATTTTTCACTTTTCAAATTAAAAAAAAATGGGTTTGGAAATTGGACAACGCTGAGCACAAAACTAAAAAATTCGAAAATGTTCTACGTAATTATTGTAGGTAATGGACCCATCTATGCATATTTCAAGTTTGAAGTCATTTCGCAAAAAAATCTGAAAGTTGATATGAAAAAAGTCAAAAACATGGATTTTAAAATAGAAAATTCTGAAGGAATGACTACAGTCACAGAAAAACACCGGAAAACAACGTTTTAGAGGGCAAAAAAAGCTACATTTTGTTGTTCATATAGTCAAAATCGGCTGAAAATTCCGAATTTTATGTCCATTTTTAGGGGGGCGTAAAATTAGGCTACGCCCGAGCAAAATATTGGATCATCCCCTTAAAGAAACTATTACACACATTTATGTATGTCATGGAATTTGAGCCGCAAGACCGGTTTATTGCGTTCTTGGAAGCTATTGCGAGGCATTATCCTTAATCCTTGAGTAAATTTATACATATCTTTCTACCCTTAATTCTACCTACTTCCTTATTATTATGATATTATTATTATTATTATTATTATTATTATTATTATTATTATTATTATTATTATTATTATTATTATTATTATTATTATTTGTAACGCGGTATACATGCTAAGGTATAAATTTGTTTTCAGAAAGTCATTTTCCAATGTAGATGATAACAATCCTCCCTTCCAATAGCATGTAAATCGCGCCGCCCATTCAAACACCCGATATATATATATATATATATATATATATAATATATATATTATATAATATATATATTATAATATATATATATATTATATATATATAATGTAATATTTTTCTTTATTAAAAGGTGTGTGCAAATTATTGAAAGGAGCAAAAACCAATTTTGTCCGAAGGCTTCACTTGTAGGATAAAATTGCATCTTGATTTTATCAATAATTTCATTTGTTTATTATTATTATTATTATTTATTATTTTAATTATTTATTCATTATATTTTATTATTATTATATATTATCTTTTATGTGTAAATTTTACTATGAAAGGACGTAGGTAGTAAGAAAAAAAAAAAAAATATATATATAATATATATATATATATAGATATATAATATATATATTATTATATAATATATATTATATATTATATTATATTATTATATATATATAATATATATATATATATATAATTTAATTGTTAAAGTTATATATATATATATATTAATATATATAATATATATTATATAATATATATATATTATTATATATATATATTATATATATATATATATATATCATATAATAATATAAATTGAAATAAATAAATAGACCCGATTTTATTTTCGAGGGTGAAGCTCATTTTTTTCAATGAATCTTCGTCTTTTCTTCTGAATTTCGTTGATTATGTCTTTTTTTATGTAATTCTTGTCATTCATAAGAGGGCTGCCAACTCCACTATCCTCGTGTGAATAGCTTATCTACTTTCTTTCTAAATTTCAGATGAAACTATGTATATATTTTTTACTTCTAATGCCTATTTTAACTAAGTGGATAAAGAATGTATACAAGATAACCAGTCTTCATATAAGAAGTAAGACGCACCATTATTTAGACTATTTCTCTCATTTTTTGCTTCTGGT
>JABUQX010034009.1:0-5000 GCA_015478945.1 Trachelipus rathkii | reverse complement strand
GAGGGGGATGAGATTTTATTTTTTTCCGGCCTTTTAAAAAAATTTTTTTGAAAGGAATATCGGCTTTCGATATTAAGAAAAAATATCGGAAAACTAATCGATATAAATCCAGCACCTAAAGCACAAACCTATCGCCCAAAAATCATCGATATATCGAGCCAAAAATATCGATATTTTGATATATCGATATTTTTTGGCCATCCCTAAAGTGTGAGCAGTCTTTGAGAGCGAGTTGATGGAGTCAGGCGTGTTGCTGACTTGAGGAGTGGAGAGTTATATTCTTGATGTTTAGCCATTTGATAGGCTACGGTACTGTGAATATTTATTCTTAAATGTGAAGTGACTTATTATTTTAACATTGATATTTTGTGAAGTGAAGTTTCTTTAGAAGATATTTTATTTCTCCAACAAGTGAGAATTTTGTATGCTTAAATAATATTTTGAATAATATTTCTTCATACGCAAGTGCGTATCTATCCTACTCAAATCGATAAACTGTTATTGGCGCAATCCATGTGATTTCATAAATGTCTGAAGATTATTTTTAACTTCGTGAAGAATATATTTGCAAAGAAAAACGTTCCATAAATATTGCTGTCTCAATATTTATTTAAAGACTAATATAGCATACAGGTAAAGTGTGTACCGAATCCTTATTAACTCCCTCCTCACATGCTCTCATTCTACGAATATATTTATTACTCAACTTTGTAATTTGTCTAGAAGATAATATATATTTTTGATATTATATTTACTCACTTGAAGAATATATGTACAAATTAGAATATAAGGATATGACAAATGAAATTATAACACTTATTTATTTTACAAGGAAAATGAAATAGATTTAAGCCAACTATGTTTTATTGAAGAAAAAGGATATCTATTTATATATATATATATATACATATTACATTTGATGATAAAGTTATTTTAAGTAAAATTAATAAAATAACATTTGAGTGTCATTTATATATATATATATATATATATATATATTACATTTGATGATAAAGTTATTTTAAGTAAACTTAATAAATAACGTGAGTGTCATTTAAGACCCGCTACTTCTACTCTCTCCATTGATGTCTTGTTGATATTTTCTTAAGATGATAGAAAGGCTCTCCTCCACAAATTCTCTGTCCTATTTTGAAACCTGCATCTTCTAGTCAAAAGGGTAAATTGGAAACAACCCAGCGGTGTAATTCTGCAAGAGAAGAGACACCGTATAGAAAGTGTCGATCGTGACTAAGGACAGTTTTTATATTAAAAAAGTGGCTCAGTTTGATGATTTTGATTCTCTTTTTGAAAAGAGTGGCGATCGTGGAAAAAAAATTTTTTTTTGTATGTGGATTTTCTATTGTCTGTGTCTGAAGAAAAGTCAGCCATCTTGGAATTGTATGCTGTCTGAAGAAAGTCAGGAAGCTACGAGATATTTTCTTCATATATGATTCTTCAATTGATCTTCAAGAATTTACAAGATTCTTCAAAGTTCTTCGATCATTGTTCATATTGTTTACCAGAAGATTTTTTGCTAAAAATTTGGGTTTGTTGCCTACGAATGAGGTAAAAATAAAAAGTTTTCGCGAAGGAAATTTCTGTAAGTGTAGTTAATATTTTATGATTATATATTTGGTAAAATATTAAAAATATTTTATAAAATAATTTATTTTCTCATATATTTATAATAAAATTATAAATAATAATTTTTAAATAAATAAATATATTATATTATATATATTTAGTTGCTATTTAAAAGTTCGATTTTCATTGGTCGACGCATCATCTTCCTGATGACGTCACAAGATTGTAAATGCTAGCCTCAAAACAAATCTCTTTAATCAGATGTCTGTCTCATAATATTCAAACATTTAAATACTTATATTTATTTATATTTAAAATTTTAAATATAAATACATTCTGAGTACGTGTTTGGAAACAAAAAAGTAGTAGAATTGACGTATATTTTTTTGTTGTCAAATATTTTAATTGTAAAAATATTTGCTTCATTATTTTTTTATCATACACTGAAACAGAAAGTAGGAAGTTCGAGATTAGATTTTCGCACTCAATTACTCTGCAGCAGCTGTGTTTGAAATTTTATGTGTCACAAGTTGAATGACGTATTTTCTTTATTAGGCTTATAATATTAAAAATATTATTAATATTTTTCATAAGCTAAAATTTGCAAAACTTATTTCTTATATATATGCAAAAATATATTTTATATTTTTCTATATATATATATTTGAAATCTCAGTTCATATTTTTCTATATATATATAATATTATATATAATAATATATATATATATATATATATATATATATATATATATATATATATATATATATATATATATATATATATATATATATATATATTTTATATATTATATATATATATATATATATATATATATATATATATATATATATAACTCGTATGCTACGTAGCAGAGGATTATTCTCTTTTGGGATATAAGAGGTAGTAGATGATTATTCTCTTTTGGGATATAAGAGATAGAAGAGGATATATTTATTTTTTTCTGTACATTTACTAACGAATGTAGTATATGTGAAGGATTATTTCATTATATTTGGGGAAATTAAATGAGAGGGATTTTCTTGGAATTTTCCTGTCTGACTCAAAAACGCAAGAGAAATTACTCTGTGCAACTCAAAAAAATTAAATAATTATTATTATCATTTTTTTGTAAAGTGTGGCTGTATCATTTTTCGGGAGGTATTTTTTCGTATGTGTGCGCTGTGGGTGGCACATTTCATCCATAAAATCGTCAGTTTTTGCCGTTAAAGGAGTTAGGGGAGTTTTTCCCACCCCCAAAAATTCTCCAAATTATATATATAAATATATATATATATATAAAAATATAGAATAAAATATATATATATATATAAATCATTTTTTTATTTTTTTTATTGATAAATATTATATTTCCATGTGTATTAACGATTCTTAATATTTTTAAGGTACTGCAAACACGAAAAATATTTTGAGAGATCTTCGAGACTTAACCGAAAAGATTACCCATATTTTTGAGAGAAAGAAAAATTGCTGAATACCGCAAATCATTTTTTTATTTTTTTTATTGATAAATATTATATTTCCATGTGTATTAACGATTCTTAATATTTTTAAGGTACTGCAAGCACGAAAAAAATATTTTTGAGAGATCTTCGAGACTTAACCGAAAAGATTACCCATATTTTTGAGTGAAAGAAAAATTGCTGGATACCGCAAGAGGATAGGTTACAGGGTTCATTCATTTATTTATTTATTTATTTATTTATTTTAAATTTTATGATTAAGAATATTTTTTTTTTTAAAATTCATTGGAGAAAAAGTCTTCATATTTATCAAAAATACGAATAGATATTTCTGAGCATTCCATCGATCCATCTAACATTTCTGCTTCGAGTAAGTTTTATTCCTGGTCAAAAATTTTGGTATTTTTGCAAATTTATTTTTTTTATAATATATTATTTTCCTAGTTTTCATATTTCTTCCTTTATATTTTATTCCTTCTATGCCGTCCGACAACGAAGATAGTGTCGAAATAAACGAAGACGAATCCATTAAAACTCCTACTGACGAGTCAAATCCGACTGCCGGAGACTCGAGTCAAAATCTTTATTCTTCTTCCGTTCTTAATAATTCTCCAGCCATGTCTAGACCTATTTTAAATATAGACCGTCTCTCTCACTCGAAACCCAATATTCCATTGTTAATTGGCTTTGTTGACAACTCTTGGAAAGGGATCACTCTCAGCGATTGGTTTTCATCAATAGAATTGTATTTTCAAGACGAAGGTATAGAATCAGATTCTGAAAAATTACGTACATACGTCCGTTTTTTGAATATTCGAGAAGGTAACGTTGGCTTTCTTATAAATTCCACCCCTGAATTAAAGAATCCGAAATCTTGGGAAGAGTTCAAAACTGAACTGTCACTCATTTTGAATCCAATTTGTTCAAAGAGTTCTTTTGAAGCCTTCAACGAATTCGTAAATATTAAATGGAGCAGTAATAAATCATTACCCTAGTTTCATTCTGACGCACAGTAGAGCGTTGCAAATTGTTCATCATTTCAATCTTTCTTTATTATCAACGATGTCAAATTTACAGAGTGAAACAGAGACGTTTTGTACTTTTTGGTTTTCAAACTTTGATGTAATACAAAACTCTCATCTGCTAACGGTCGTTTAATTCAGAAAGAATTTGATTTAACAGAAACTCAATACCGAAACTGGTAAGGTCTATTAAAGAAAAACCATGTTTCTTAATGAGGTAAAATCTCTTCCTCATCAGGAAAAATCTCTTATCAAAACCATGCTATATGTTTCCAACTATATTCGACGCATTGGCTGAAAAAGGTGCTGCCTTAACATTCATTTTCTCAGGCTATAATACGAAAGTTGCCTAAATCTCAAATTTTTCTTTAATAATTCTCATTCATTCTGCATCAAATAATAACCTAAACGTAAAGTTCTATTGTAATCTGTTGATAAATCACGGACATCCGACCTTCACAATGTATATTCCGCCCCTTTTGCACAATGTGCCAGAAAAATCACGTGCGTGGGACGCAAAGTAGGTGCAAGGGAACCTGGGAACCTTTCTCTCCTGAAGGATTAAATAGGGTAAGGTATATAACTCAATCTGAGCAGAATAATTATGCTCCGAATCATTCAAATCTCCGTTCAAATTTTCGTCCCAGTCGACCCACTGGTCAAAATCAGCCTCATGAGTTGTCATTCGATACATATGAAAATCACGAAAATCAACGTGACAGAAATTATCCTCATCATTTTTATCCGAATCTAGATGAAAATTCCTCATCACAAGTCAATTTTTTATACCCCGAGAATCGTACAGATTATTATAGTAATAATAAAAATGGAAAATCGGCGGAGCCTGATCCAGTTTTCCCTGTCAGTCATTATGAAAATAATGATACGCAACCTCATTCTCATGACCTCAA
>JABUQX010034008.1:0-30524 GCA_015478945.1 Trachelipus rathkii | reverse complement strand
AAGTGAGGTATGAGGTTGGAGTTGAAACTGAAAGGATTTCAAATTCAATATGAGTATGTAGAATACCAAAGTTTAAAATTGGACGAAGATGATTGAAAATTCACAAGATTATACATCGTCTTTGTGAATACTGGAGATGGAGGTCAAAAATTCAGAGTAAGATATTCAAAAACTAAAGGTGAAATCGGCACTGTTAAAATGTGAATTCTGAAAATTGAAATATTAAATACAAAGTTAGAGTTTCAAACTATGATACTGAAGATTTCAAAATTAAATTTGTTTTGAACAAAACTGAATGATGGAGCGATCAAATTGAAGTTTCAAAATTTCAAGTCAAATATGGAACAAAAGAGACAATTGGATCTAGAGTTTCAAAATCCGAATTATGAGATTGAAATCGAAATAGAAACACTAAAAACTTAAGTTAAAAAAAGACACAGAAAAAATATAACCTAGTACTATCTAAACTACGCATTGCACAACCCTAAAAACTAACTATAACTATCTAACATAAATAAAAAGTTTAAATTTTTTTTTCAAATATATAGTGTTTTTCCTCGATTTAGAGATATCGACTTTTCGTCTTACCATATTATATATTTTTTCCGGCTGAGTCCGATTTTGAAATCTATGATCCTGTAATTTGAGGGTGGGTCTCTTTTCGGGTTTGAATCTTTTTTAAGCCCAGCCCCTTGTAGTAATGATCACTAACTCATCGGAATGGGAGATTTAGTGTTTATTAGGTTCAAATCGGGCAACCTTTGCATATTTTAGACTGTTTAAGGGTGTTCTAGTTGAGATATCCCCTTAAAACATGGTACCCCGCCTGTTGATGGTGCCACCTTTCTTGCGGCGAGGTTTCGTGCAGCTACGTCCAGCGCGTGAATGAGTCTGAGCTCCAAAACTTGGAAATGGTCGTAAAAGGATGAAATTTAGAGAGTGCATAGAAGAGGATGAGCGAATTAGAATAGAAGAGGATTCTCGGATTCTGAGTTGGCTTAAGTGCCTGAGCTCTGAGCGGGAGCCGGATCAAGAGAAAGAATGGAATTCTGGCTACAGACATCTAATGCGTCAAATAAGATGTCTTTATATATTATATAATATATATAGGTATATATAATTAATCTATATAGTATATTATATATATATATAGTATATAGATAGGTAGAGATTAGCGTATAGTTTATATATATATTAATATATACATAATATATATATAGTAGTAGTATAATAAGTTATATATATATATATATATATTATTATAATAATATCATAATATATTATATATATTATTATATATATAATATTATATATATTATATTATATATATATATATTAGATATATAGGTATATATATTATATAGTAGATAAGTAGGTATTTATATTATATATATATATATATAGCTATATATAATAATAGTATATATATATAATATATATATATATATATATATATATATATATATATATATGATTTTTAATGACGCAGATTCCGATTTTGAGGGACTGAGAACCCTCAAAGGTGCCTGAGGACCCCTCTGGAGAGGGTCACAACTGAAAAATGAAAAGCACAGAGTGTATGACAGAGAAGACGAAGGAAGATTGAGGAAGAAATAGAAAGAAGGAAAAAGAAGAAGTCTCATATGTCTGAGCAAATGAGTGATTGTAGGTGTCGGCACCGGCACCGGTGCGATGCCGGTGTGGTGCCTAGTTAGTAAACATATACTTAACACCATAATTTTGTGTCCTAATATAAGTTTATAAGGAGATAGAACACGAATAGCATAGTTTCAGTACTCTCAAATGTGCCTGAGAATCCTCCCTAATAGGGGTTCCCCACTGGAGAGCACATAATGAATGTCAGAGGAAGACGAAGGATAATTGAAAAAATAATAAGAAGAAGAAGGAATAAAATGTCTCATATGACGGAGCAAATGAGCCATAGCTGGAACACTAAGCCGGAGGAGGAGCCGATGCTGGAGCTATAGCCGGAAGAAAAGTTCAGAATATATATAGCAGAAGAAGAATTACTCAGAGTGCATAAGAGAATGCAGAATGACGAATACAGAATGACGAAGGATAAGGATGATTCATGAGGAATCAGATATGGTAAAGTCCCCACATGAGATGGAGACCGAACACCAAAACGGGGGTATGGAGTTAGAGTAGAGTTGAAAAAGCATACGAGATTGAGTACTTCGGTGCTTGAATCAAAACTTGCATTCAACTTGTATAATGTGTGTTATATCAAACCCATGTACAAAGATGTGTGTAAGCAGAGTTCTTATACGTTAAGCTCAACATTTTGTTTCAAGCTGAAACATTTTATTTATAAAACCTGTTTCATTATTAAAGTTTTTAAAGAACATTTATGTTTTTTACTAAAAGTTGTTAAATTTTTTAATAAAAACATGTTTTTTACTGACCCTAAAGCAATAAAACAGTAAAGCAGTAGCACAAGCAGCCCATCAAGCCCACCTCTCACCCGGGGACTCTATACTGTTTTACTGCTTTACTGCTTTTTAGGTATGTAAAAACATGTTGAAAACACCACATTGTTATGAAAATAACTTAATAAAATAATAATATAATAATAATAATAATAATAATAATAAAATAATAATAATAATAATAAATAATAATAATAATAATAATAAATAATAAATAATAATAATAATAATAACAATATATAATATACTATATATATATTAATATATATATATATATATATAGTATATATATATATAATATATATATATATAGTATAGTATATATATTATATATATATATATAATATATATACCTATAACTGATAGTATATATATATATTACTATATATATATATATATATATATATAATATATATATATATATATATATATATATATATATATATATATAATATATATATATTATATATATTATATATATAATATATATATATATATAAACTATATATATTATATGTTTTCTTCACTCCTCGAAGGAGAGGTGTTTATCCCTCATCCGGGTCCAAACCTCAGACCTAAGGATGAGGGATTTTGTGTACCCCCCAGCACCCCTGAACATGTGCCTAAAGTGCGTAGAATGGCACCTTATATCTTCCGCGGAGCCCACCATGGATCCCTCCAAGGCAAGGAGACAACCCCCCACCATCCATGCTTACGCGTCACCCCGATTCCTCATTCCGTTCGGGAAGTTACGCCCGGTCACCCCGAGAGCTGTGTTCAGATTCCTCGGCCCGAGACACCGCACCCGTCGGAACTGGTCCGCTAAAGAACGTTTCAAGCGTAGTTTGTAAAGCACCCGGTTTTCTCAAAGGCCTGGCCCCCATAGTACTCAAATGAATGAGTCACAGGAGATTCCACTCTCCATCAGCGGGGATTCGAACATGGACCCGCGTTGCAGCGGTAAACAATTAACGGATGGCTCCAACCCCTACGCCATCACGTCCCCTGTTTGCAATGTGCTGAGCCAGATGCAAAAACTTGCTTTTGACTGTGCATAATGTATTTACACCAAACATTATGCAAGAATGGATCCCGAGATCGAATACTCCATGGTCTCATTCGTTATAGCACGTTATAACTTTTGGTTGTAGTAGTAGTAGTAGTAGTAGTAAGTAGTATTTATTTGTTGTAACCAGTGTAGTAGTAGTAGTAGTCAGTTAAATAGTAGTAGGATAGTGAAGTAGCAGCCAGCAGTAGTAGAGTAAGTATAGTAGTAGTATAGTAGTAGTCAATCTAACGATCAGGTAGTAGTAGGTTGCCGCGTTACGCACAAGATCAGTATAGTACAGATCCCTTTGGACAGACACCAGTAAGTTGGTCAATATTTAGTCGTGAGTCCAGCTACGGTTAATTTGTCCTTCCTTTACGGGCTATAGCCACGCGGTCGTTTTTTTTTGATATCTAACCTGATAGTGTTTTGTACCTAAGATATTTCGGCCTGAAGACCTTTGCAGAGATACCATAACCTTAACCTTAACCTAAAAGCCTATCTCATAACCGCTGTAACCATATCCCCTAAAATGGTATTGTGGTTTTATCTTAAACGTCCCTAAGTATATTTTCTTTATGCTGTAACAAATTAATTATTTGTTTTAAAAGTCTTATTTTTCCACTTTAACTGAGCATATTCACGCACCAGATCATATATTAAAACTACGATCTAATTCTCACCAACACACTAATATATACACCCTTATTCGTACAAACCCGTTTTTACACAAGACTCGTGACTTCACTCACACCCTACCCGATAGCTGTGATTGAAAAGTCCTCTTAACACATGAACAAATAACAGTCCCTCTTACGCAAGAGTAAAGCCATAATGCATTCGCACAACGATTAAAGCAACATAACAGGGACTTTTTGTTGGCGTTAGATGTATTGTATCCTGAAGCCTTCTGGCCTCCTGTACCGAAGTTCACATGCCAATAAACCGTATGAAACAACCAACAAATAATATCGAGCGCTCCTATTCTTAAATCGGTTATACAATGAAGAGTGACCCCTTCAGTCTCAGCTGAGCAACCCTACGGTAAGAGGCTGCTTACTGGTTCATTTAAAATCCAATTACAGTTACGACGAAATCCGGATTATAAAATCACTTGTATACAGACCTAGCCTTCCACCCAGCCTTTTGGTATAATGAGCTTTACTAAAAGATTTCACCCACAATATTTTTTAGTTTGCCTATCATAATGTTGTCACACATAAAGATGGCCTACTCAATAGATTGATGCCCATGATACTAAAGTAATTATTGACTGTCTCTAGGTGGTTCAGTGTGTAATTCATTTATTTAACAGTTGCCTGTCTTCTCATCTTGTACTACTCAAAACATTTACACATCTCTTATCGTATGTCCCTCAATTTTGCTCTGCCTCATCTTTGATGAAAGTCATCTTGAACACATCAACCCCATCTATTTTAATTAGATAGTTATTGAACGAACACCTCTTCACTTTTTTTATTACTGAGACTAGCTAACTCTCTATATCTTTCATATTTGCATTGTGTTCCTATAACCCTAACATCTTATATACACCCCTAGCCCCATTCACACTGACCTCACAAGAAACAAGTAGTCCCCCTCCCCGCAAAGGATGAGGATTCCGCCAACGTCACTCCGTAGGTGTCGAGCATCACCCGCTCGAAGGCAATAAGTATACTGAAATTTATTGATAAAATAATAATATATTATTATATAAATAATATTAATAATGAGTCTTTCCAATTGGTTTCAAACTTAAACATTTCAAAGAATTCTTTTCAAATATCCTATGAGTTGAGTAAATTTTTATTTATATAATTCATAACCACTTAAACTATTAATTTTATTATTATAAAACATTTTTATCGCGATAACTATACCTAAAAAACTGTAACTCATTTTACAGAATACTATTATTAAATAATTAACATCAATTAAATGAATATATATATTTTTATTATAATACATTTAGATATTATATTTATTAATATACTATTATATTACCTTAATAACTTTCTCAAATCAGTTCTTCTAATAAATTGTGAGATTATATTATAATTATGTAAGGTCACTACTGGGATATTTTAAATGGTTTTACTCAGAAATAATTATAAATAAAACATTTGTTATTTTACTACAAACTGTACAAATTTTTATTAAAAACATAAATTACGATACCCTTGTTCAAAGGCAGGGTATTTTATCGAAGGATTCGGTGCCAGAGATGGAATCGATCGAAGCTTCGGAAGCAGTAGTCAGAGTGAGGTATTTGCAGGTTGTAACCTAACACCTAGGCCTCGGATATGATGCCTCGTATTTAATTTACTGGCTTTACTGCTTAACTTTCATGGTTTTACTGCTTTAACTCATAGTTTTACTGCACCCTAAGGCTTTTACCCCTCCCTCCTACGGAACTCTAAGGTTTACTGCTTTAACTCATAGATTTTAATAAACTCGCTTCAGCTCTACAATCCGTGTGTTACACATCTCCCGAGTGATCCACCCATCTTCCAAAAGTGTGAAATCAGAATCATTAAACATTACTTCTCCCTAAGGCAATCAACCTATATGCGCCCATGGGTGGCTTCTCGCTTCGGAAGAAAATGGGATGAATATGTCATTTAGGTCACATTTTGACTTTTTAAAATTAGTTGAAAATTAATTTAGTATCCTTTGCAGTATGAATGAATGAGAAGACTTTGGGGTGATTTATGGCCTAAGAAAACTCGAGATGTTTGGTTTTACTTGCTTTAACTCACTGCTTTACTGCTTTTTAACTCATATATTTATGCAGTTTAGCCTGCTTTAACTCACATGTTATTAATCATATATTTATTAAACATTTATTTTTTTATTTTGGGTTACCAGAACATTACTCGGAGTAGTATCTTTGTTTTTAATGGCGTTACTTATGTATTTAGACGTTTACTTTGTTATTTTTATATTTAGTTGTTTTTTTATGGTGTGCAAGCCTTCTTCGGAAGGGGATAACCATAGTGTAATTTACTTCAGGCCTATTGTTGATTATATTTAGAAAATCACATATACACACCGCACACACACACACACACGAACGAGCACACACACACAACACACACGCGACACACTCCTACACTTATAACCACACATTCACCTATGACACGTTATACACACATTCGACATATGGAACCACTAACGATTTTTGACACGTTATCAACACAGTGAAGTTAATATGATACTCATATGCACGTTGCGGCGTCACACACACACACACACACACCACACACACACACACATACACTATACACACATTCACAATCGATAACATCACACATTTCACATGAAGTACTATGCACTTTTTCATTGATATTCCAATATAGACTAATGCTTCTATAGTAACAATTATGCACACGTACGAGCTCACACACACAGATTTACTTACATCCACACAGATTTTACTTACACTCACCACACAGATTTACTTACAACACACACAGACTTTACTTACGGTAATCAGCGATCCGATTTACACACAGTCACACTAAGCAGAATCAAAAATGTTCTTCAGGAGACCACTGTGGAATATTTTCTGGACCGAAAGAGTAACAAATAAATGGATACTTGAGCGATTGAAATATTAAAACATTTAAAGAAAAGAGCAAAATCAATGGGTTGGCAGAATTCTCTTATTGGTCGAAATTTATGTAGTAGTATCTATTTATTGTAATTAATTAAACTAAATTATACATTTTCCCTAAAGAAGTTGTCTTAAAACTTCTATAAATAAATCAATCATATTCTGTGAACAAAGAATTACCCATTCTTATTTTATTCTTTTATAACAATTTTGAATTACAAAAAAAAAGCTAGCAGAAGCACTTTTATTGTGTTTATAATATTTATATATTCTTAAACCTAAGATGTTAAATTATAACACATTAAAAAATTTGATGAACTAAAAAATTATATTATGAATAAATGTTTATTTAAAAAACATATATTTACATACCTTTAAAGCCAATAAATCAGGATAAATTGCTCTAGTGATAAAGGTTTCGATTGCGCTATGAACCAGACATTTGTCCTGTCAATCTTAAAACTCTTAAACAAGCATTATACGTGCCTACGTATTGTGTTCTTATCTTGACTAGTGATATGTTTTCTAGACTCTGCTTTAGGTTACACCCATGCTTTGAAGCCATGAATCAAGTATATAAACTAATAAGATAAACATAATAAGTTAAGTAGATCTCTTTAGTCTTACTTTTGTCATAGCTGTGATCATCGTGCACAGTGTATGCTATTTTTTCATAAAATCACTATGGAGCTAGTTTTTTGTATTTAAAATATATACCAAATTACACTTTTCTGAATGCATTGTTATGTAACGTGAGTTAGACGTTATACAGATTCTCGAAATGTAAACACTAAATAAACGTAAATTATCAAAAAAGATTTATTTACATAGTCACCTTCCTATATCAGGCAGTAATTCTTTACCTTTTCACATTAGTGTGACTTTTACTAACAATTAATTGATCATATGGTATGATTTGGATAAATTCCTCTGATACCATCATCGAGCGGACAAGATATCTTAGAGAGAATCACAACAACATCGCGCACTACCGGCTCTACACAGATTACACAAAAACCCACTGGATCCATACTTGACTTATTTGTAAATACTTTTGATGAATTGAGAGTACAAATACTAAATGTTAAAAAGTACGTTTGTTAGCAGTTGTTACCGATAATTCCTTTAAATCTTAGAGACAATGATATCTTCTCTTTGATCCCTGGCCGATAACATATATTATTAGTAGTGATAATTTTACTTAGCTACGAGACTTTCAGTCTTATATGTATTATATTATTTCAAACTGCATCGTTATTTATATAAACATTGATTAAAAAATGTAGTGCTAGGGGATAGGTTTGTAATTTTGTTATGCATCAGTGAGATCAATTGATGCGATAGTTGAGGGCTTCGAGCAACCTAATAATTTTCAATGTCCATGAGAAATCCTAGGAGTAAAGACTGTCTTTTATGTCTGTATACGGTATTCATTATTCATAAATTTAGTTTATTCACGCTATAGATTTCGCCAGGTATATAAAAGGTGTGTAATTTCCCTGTATATAGCACTTTTTTAAAATTAGAACTGACCTTTAAGATCCATGGATTTAGAAAATATAAGTCTGATAATGTTTTTAACTCGTAATGTCATATTGTAAAATATCGTCTATGCAACGTACAGAATGTAGTATTAAAAGGTGAGAGATTTGTTTTTATTTATCAGGACTACCTACTGTTTTTTTCTTATCTCTTTGCTCATACATTACAATTTTTACGTTCGCGAGAGAATAGTTTTTATTTTTATAAAATAAATAAGTAGTTCAAACGTAATGAGAATTTAAGTATGTAATTTAGGAACGAAAGTTATTTATATTATATAATTATGTGTTATCAATAATCTTGAGTAATGTGTGATCTGTAATTTAAATCAGTTACAGTATTTTTATGGGGGGTTCTGGTCAGAGAAAATGTCTTTTAAATTAAAAGAATGAGAGTACTTGATGTATGAAATAAAAAAGGTTGAGAGATAATGACTCACTATCATATTTCTAAAAGATATAATAAAAAGTATTATCTATGAATATTGTAAGTTTATAAGATATATATAAATAGTTATGAGGTGTATTCTTAGTCACACTAGGTATAGTTGGTAATGTTATTGTCGATAATATATAATGCACAGTGATATAATCAATTGTGTTCTCCAAATTTCGCTCGGAAGGTGAACATTTTATTCTTAATTCTGAGAGTTCGTCACTAGCTGAATAAACTGTGTATGCTAAGCATAGGCTCCTCCATCCTAGTTTGTGTGCCGGGCGTTGGTGTCATTTAGGCGATACATGACATAGCGTTTCTTGTCTAATAGTAGGAGAGATTCTAGTGTGGTAAGTATGATAATCTTATTATTAGGACCAAAAGATGTGATATCAAAGGTGTCAGTGTCGATAGTGGATAGTATATGGCATATAGATCATAAATATAGAAGGATTGGTTACTCCCCACTTAATAAGAAATTTGATCTGCTTTTCACATTGCTATATTATATATATATATGCATAAATATTACTGGCATATACAAAAATTGAGTATCTAACCGTGATGAAATAGTGTGTGAGTGGTAAATGTTGAACACAAACCTGGCTAGTATTATGCACTTTGAATCCCTAGCCGCCCTGAAATTTGGCTGGGAAAAGATTGAAAAGGCAAATATCCTTGTCGCTTAGCATTAGGATGTATGATGAACTCTCACAAGCTGGTTGATGGTTAGCGTTGGAAGTGCTTTGAGCAATGTGGCTATATAGTACTGTGCGTAATATTGGGTGTAATGCCTGAATTTAATGAAGTTAGGGGACGAACTAGTTGTGAAGTATGGATGCGAGTTAGCCGTAAGAAATTGAAGTTAAGATTGTATGTCACGCATTGTATGAAAAACATTAATAACTAAGTGAAAGGCTGGTATAGGTCTGTAGAGCTGATAAGCTGAATACTATAGGCAGATTAGCAGAAACATAGAGTTGCTTAGTGTGAGATCGCGTTAAGTGTCAGCGTAGCTAGGTTACGGTATCTTATGGATCTTAAGGTTAGGATTAGGTTAGCTGCGTAGGTTAGGTCTTAGGTTAGGTTAGGTTCTCCATAGGTCATCACTTCTACAGTTGTATCTGAAAGGTGTAATTTTACCTCCACATGCATTAAGAAAATTCGAAGTAGATAGTCTTGAACAAAACATCCGAATTATCAAACAAAACTTGATTTCAATGAAAACACCTATTGTATCAAATAAAAGAGGCCCTACAATATAACTCATCTAATCATACGTTAACTGTGACACAGGACGAAAATAGAGAACACCCGACTAAAAAAATTCGATAGCCCGTGAAGGACCGGCATAAAATCAAATTTTTGAACCCAATAGGTGTCTTGTCCAACGGGTGTACTGAGTGTGTGTACCGCGCCAACAGTGAATGAGTATTTAAGAGCGATATATATTGATTCAGAAATATCAAAAATATAGAGCGACCTAAGCCCGTAATTATGAAAAGGAACTACCAAAAAAATACCCGGCGCCCCAACTAAACAATATGTAAAAAATCCTCCAACGACCATAACTGCGCAATAAAACATTAACATAATGAGAACTATTTAAAAGTTATATCATATACTGTCAGATTTGTCGATTAAGAATAGCTAATACATCTTATGTTGTAACTTAAGTTTAACATATAACTTAACCACAACACCGCTAATGCTTAAACTCAATACTACGTGTTATCTAATATTAACAGAATTAAAGTTAACACTCCATAAATATAAGACTTAACCTAATTAAACTTAATGAATGAGATAGGGAAAATTATAAAAGAAATAAGATTTTTAGATTTTGATAATGTATGTCACATTATTCCAAGTTATGATTATAGATATAAAAGAATAATACTGATAGACGATTTAATTAATAAAAACTAATAATAAGATTAAATAATTACTATTAACTAAATAATATAAACAAATAAAAACAAGTATAATATATATATAATATATGTGACGAGCGAGGATTCTCTTGCCTCTCAACACTAATTACTCATAGATTATTATGTATTACACCTCTCATACGTTTGCTCTATGTATTATATATAGTTTATTAAACTCAAATTTTTACTATTTTAAATTTTTATATAATATGTGAGTAGATATAAATAATTATTACAACCTTATTATTATGATTAATATATTTAAGCCACACCATCAATAATATTTTTTAGTTGTAAGAGTTATATATATGACAGTCACGGCTAAATGCTGTGACCCGTACTGAAATGATACCTGGTACTTATTATATAGGGATAATTAAGGATAGGCCTCACTAGTGAGGCTACTAATTCAAGCATTACTAAAGACGTAGATAAGGGTTCGCATTTTGATTGTGATTGTCGGAGTTTGTTAATAATGCCTGAGGAAATTGTGTTATTGAAATAAATATCAAAAAAATTAAATATGTAATATTATACCTTCAACCTAAATATTACATTAATACTGACTGTTGATAACTGACCTACATTATATGTATAGCTGAAAAATGTGTGATTACCAATTACCACTCTCTCTCAACTCACTCATCACTGATTTAAACAAGTGTCTTTAAAAAATAAATAATAATAAAATGAATATATTACCCTTTTATTCATTATCACTGTTAATTAACTCCATTATCCACAGAAGTTAATTACAAAGAATATGTGACTCACCAGTGAGGTAGGATACTGACGATAACATCCCAACCTATACTGTATATGTTAAAGAGTGAGTCAAATAACATCTCAAGTGAATTAAATTATTTCATAAAATACAGTGCCTAATTAAGACAGTGAAGGAAAAAAAAAAAATTATTTCACAATTTTTGAAACAACAAAACACACAAAAAAAACAATAAGCAAATAAAAAAATAATAAAAATAGTATCAAATATATCTCCACTAGTAATAAAACAGTTAAATTAAGAAAAATGCACCACTGTTGAGAATTCAAAACCAAGATGGTGAACAATGAAATCAGCCAAAATGACGATTTCTGGGAAAGAAAAAGAAGATAGAAAAAAAAAAAATAAAAAAAAGAGAAAAAGAAACGCCAGCTATAGCACCACACACACAGAGCACACTAAATGTAAAGTGTCGCTCAGAGTCCAACTAAGATCATTAAGCAACGTACTGAATTAGTGGAACTCATTTAACATAAGAGATACTCAATCATTTACGAGAAGAAAAGACACATCTCTTCCCTGCTCCCACATGCACAAGACCTTATCTTTATAAAAAAAAGCTCCTGGTAAACCCTTTGTCGTATCGCTGACTTGAGGGAGTTTACGTGTCGCAGCCACTCAAGATATGCGAGTAAAGCTAAATAAAGAAAAGATGAAAGGGCAGTTCATCTCGGGCTGAGAGATCCGACACAGCAACATATCCCTCCTCGAAAAAATGAAATATCTCACGCCATAGAAATGAAAAGCAAAATGCAGAGAGAGATAGAAAATAGAGAGAGCTAAAATAAAGAAAAAGCCAATGACAGGACGTGTGGTGATAAAGAGATATTATCCGTTTCCCGGGGGTCACACATAAGCTTTTTTATGGGGAAAAAACAAAGCGCAACAAAAGTTAGAACTAGGCATAGGGA
This sequence comes from Trachelipus rathkii, assembly GCA_015478945.1. NCBI lineage: Eukaryota > Metazoa > Arthropoda > Malacostraca > Isopoda > Trachelipodidae > Trachelipus > Trachelipus rathkii. The sequence continues at coordinate 17,804 of JABUQX010034008.1, read as the reverse complement.
AAAAATAAAGTATGGCGAAATTTAGAACTAAGCGTAGTGGAAAAACTAAAGTGTACAATTTCTATTTTCAAATCTTCATAATGCAAATTATAAACTGAAACTAAAATACATTTTTCCCTAAGCTGAAACATGCATATAGTATTTGTTTGTCTATTACTATTTTTAAGTTTCACTTTTTACATTAAATTACTTGTGTTTAATTTTTTCAAATTTAAATTTTAAAATATTTCAGATATTTTTATGATTGGTAATCTACGTTCTCTATTTAAATGACACAGCTCATGTTTAGCCTTATGAAACGACTCTTTTACCTCTCACAAAAACATCCTCTCTCTTGAAGTGGTGATTTCTCTCCGGTATACTTTGAAAACTCCTCTCTAATTACTCTAGGTTGCGACATCCCTTTAACAATACGTATATATACGAAATCTCATTTACACCACCGATCCTACACCAATAGGGAAGTGAATCAGGGTAAATCAAATCACCCACCACTCCCCTTCACATCATCCAATGATCTATTGATCTATTGTGAGTGTTCAATAAAGTCGTTATTGTGTTGATGGGCCAATACCCAACAATTACTCAAAATATAACTATAACGACAAAAATCTAATAATATTTAAATTTTTACTGTTGATGAAACTAACTGTTTCCTCCACACCAAACCCTATTTAGGTACGTTAATCGTCATAAATTTTTTTATTGAACTTTTATCAACTTTGATTATAAATATAAGCAAATTGGTACAAATTTTAACACCCCTTCAATAAAACAGCAATAGTCATAAATCAGTAAATCAAACGCACCCTCCTATAAATCCATGATCTATTGCATGAAGGGTGCTAATTGTATATAAGTCAATAATAAAATTTGAACTTTAAATGCTAACCGATCGCTAAGAAACTGCAGATAGAGAAAGTAAATATTCACTCACACATCATCACACCATTGTGTATCTTATTAGTTCGTATAGTGATTATATTTGATGTTATAGAAAATATTATAGTATGCTTTAACACCTACACACATTTACCCATTTTTTATAGTAATTGCACCAACTTTAAAACGATTAGCAATGAATAAAGTGACACGATTGTCTTACCACCCCCGCTCTATAAGCCGTCTAAATCAGTTAAATGGCGAGAGAACCATCAAAGCTCCATCATTCTACAGCGATTCTTCGAATACAAGACCTCCACCTCCAATCCCAGACATTCGTACCTTGTGAACTTTTAGAGAATTTTATTAGTTTTCTATGAAAAAGAAGATCAAATTCTCCAAATTAAGCTTTAATCACTCACGTATTTCTATCAGTGATCATTCTTGAGATAACATACAGCTATAAAAAATAAGCTCGTATATTAAAAGGCAATTACTTAGAACGTGCTCCCATACACCTATGACCGAATAACACTAAGTGTAAAACGTAATGACATAAAACAGCTCTTCAACTTAACAAAGCTTTATCTGATTCATTATCTATTAATGTAACGTGAAACTAAAGTATATTATGAGAAATGAGTTGCTCCTCAGAACGCGACCAGGTGAATATATTTCCACTAACATTGCAACTCATAACTGCTTTTCTCATCACACCCCAAAATAAACACCACAGAGCATTAACAAAATTCGCTCCCACTAGTCACCCACCCAAGAAAATCCCCGCCCACCCGAGAGCTAACAATTATAACAAAACGGTAATTCGGTAAGAAGTAAGAATTAAAGATCGAAAAACAGATGAATCCCACAAAATTCGATAATTGTTTATCATCTGAATAAAGCTTTTGGAATTTGAACAGCACTACAGCCAAAAGTTATCCGAGAAAAATCCTTATCTAGAGAATTATGCATATTAATAACTGAGTACACAAGTCCACGAAACAGCTCAAAACCCAGTGAAATGAGTGGAATAAGATAACGCATCAAGCACAAAGGCTTTTTACATAGTAACATAACAGGATGATGTGTAGAGAATTGTGAGATTTAACAAAAATACCCGAACTCAGATGATAATTCTTCCATATCTCAATGAAACAAATCTACGTTATCTTAAATTTCTTACGAAACTGCGGAAAGCATACGATAGAAATAGATCCTCGCAGTTGAGAAAGACAATTCCATATGATGAACAATGATTCAACCTAAGACACTTAAAACATGCACCCGAGAGCGTCGATAAGACGTATCCTGAGTCTCATACCAAGAACGGTTCCACTCATTATAGCCACAACGTCTAACATATCCTTAACCCAATAAAGCTCTAAAATCAAGGAAAGAAAAAATTAAAGTTTCATTTTTATACATTATAAATTTTCATTTGAAAAGGGCGTAACAATTGTGTCAGCGACATGCGAAAAGATATTATTAACACTACGATTGTCGCCAGAGGCATGTATTTTCGTTCTTTTTATAGGGATGCAACCAAGAAAAGATGTCATAAATTCAAAGATAGGAAAGCAATAGTTATTCAAGTATAACCTCACGATCAACTTAATCTATTATTAGTTATTTAAACAACGTATCCGGCAAGTTACTGAGTGAGTAGTGAGTACTCTATAGTACAAGAAAATAAGTCACATTATTGATGAAGGTTTCATGAAGATAATCAGATTATATTTAGTCACAATTTTTTTTAGAAATTTTTTTTCAGTAATAAAAAATTAAATATATATAAGGATACTAATATATATATATTATCATTATATATATATTAATATATATATATATATATATAGATACATATATATATATAATATATGTATATCAATATAATTATATATACTATATATATACATAATATATATATTATAAATATATTATATTAGATATTATATACTATATATACTAATATATATATTAGTGTATAATATCCGACACGCTATATAACTCCAATCATAACTCCTCGACTATCAACACTCATAAAACTTATTATCAGCTCTTTTCTATGGTAACTTATTTTCTTTCATCTATAGAAAGAAATATAATAACCACACGACCGTGACCAACACACCAACCCACACCACAGCCACAAGATACAGGCCCCTAACATCTACACAAATAACCAACCAACCTCACCCACCTCACACACCATAAAACACAGAACCCTCAACTCATAATTTTCCAAATAAATAAATGGATAATAGGCTGGTGATTACTACGTGATAAGTAACGACTATCCACGTGAACCTATATATATATACTAATAGTAAAGCACCAGAGTAAGGAGACATGAAAGAGAAAACTTGAAACATTTTGGTGAAATAATGGATAGAGTATAAACGTTATAAATGATTAACCAGACATATTATTGTATATATTATATATTTATTTTTAATGGTAAAAAAGACTACTTTGTGAATTGTTATACCCCACTTGTAATTTTATGTTTAGTATTCATCAAATATACAATAAATAAAAAAAAATTCGGGCCAGAATGAAAATTATTATGTGGAATAAAACCTTATTAATATTTTATGAACTAATAGTAGCTCAGTTTATTGCAAAATTAAGATTAGTATTAAATATATATCAAAAGTAATATCTCGCTATCGCTTCACAGACAAAAGTTTTAATCATAGTATCGGTTATGAATAAAAATATATTCTAAGATAATTTGTTCAAACACAAATATTTCTAGATATGAAATTGAAACTTGTACACAAGATAGCATTAACCATGTCGCGCGGAATTAAGCCTGTCACGTCGTTCCGACTTTTTTTAAGAACTTCGATAGAATCACAAAGTCATGAAATTCTACCTATCTCTCACAGACGAAAATAATAGAATATGATAACTGACCCCACGAGGCGCAGTCCTACCACTGTTGTACTGCGTGGGTTGGTATGCTGTGCGTAGTATAGAGTGATAATCAGTGCACCAAAGCCTTGTTTCGTCGACGGAAAAGGAGAATTGGTGGTTTTAAAGTCTATCCTTTTAATCACTCTTGGGAGACAACAAGATCGATTTTAAGTTTCTTCAACTTCCTCAAAGTATATGAGTGACCTAACCAAATTGCTTAAGTCTTTTTTTGCTAATGGCCATAAGGAACCAGTAGTTATGTCTTAGCTCTCATCTTCTTATCTATGACCTTAATTATATAGTATGTGAGTGATTAATCTGATAAGAAAGCTAAGAAAAATGAAGCTGTCCTTTTTTCATTGATGGAATAACTTTGCTCTCTATACTCGTATATTTTAGTTAATAGTATATTTTAAAATGGGATAGCTAAGTGTAGATGAAATATGACTTGTAAAGGAATGATCGAGGGCAGGAGGGAACTGTAGGGAGATATTCGCTCTATAGTGCAGTTAAAAAGCTATTCAGGCTCGCCCTTCCCACACTATATGCGCTTGTCGCATGTGATTCTTCAAGATAGAAACACGTTAATTATATATATTTCTCTCTATAATGAAAGAGGTCATAATAATCCAGATACCGGAGATTATGTAAGGAATCTCCTCAGAACTAAAATAGAGAAGCGTATCTTCACATTGTTGTTGTGTAGAATTGTAATCAACGCATGGGTTGCCTGCGATGATGAGGTTGGGTTAATAACAAATATTAGCTAGTCTAATGCAAAATAATAATAATGATTTGTGTTAGCACAAAATAGCCATTATGATGGCCCAAATAAACCGGATTCTTTAAATTTTCTTATAATTTGTAGTTGAAAAAAATAATAAACGCCTTGTACTTTTTCCTATCGCGACAAATACACGCCTCCCCCAATAGCCTATTTTAAGTGTGCATGAGTATGCAAAGAGTTCACACCTTGCTGCCTGCCCACTGACCGTGTGAAGATTATATCGATAATATACTCTCCTACACCCACCTTCATCGGTGCATTCTTCTCTTTAATTCCTAGTCACTTGGTTTACAGCACCAGGGCTCCCTAAAACTATTTCCAATATACATGTCCCGTGAGAGTGCTGCGAGGTTTTGACGATATCCAAGCGTCTCGCAACATGGCGTTGGGTTCAAATAACCTGCGGGAAGAAGGCACAGTGGCACCCTTTACGTTCTGCTGACTTCCTATTATATGTGAAATTTCTATCCTCCCCTTAACATCTTTTGACTCATTGAAATTAAAAATAAATGTGGCATGGATTTTCAGAGTTAAAGAAAATTTAGAGTGTATGCAACTATTAAACATCTAGCAATATATTAAAGAACGAGGGATAGGACAGGCTGGACAACCTGGGTGGATGTTCGCGCGTCGATGAGATCAAGCCTTTGCCTCGAATCAGTGAGAATTCTGCTTATTTATAGTGAGGTTTTAAGACCATGTTTCTTAGATATCACAGAGTAGATTTTCTTTTTGCACCTTCTTGGAGGATGGCTCTCCCCTGATAAGCCGTATACGTAATGACCCGCACGGGGGTATAATTGTCCACTTAACACTCACGGTAGTTCTTCTTAAGGCGCAAATCTAATTGGCTCTGTGAACTGTAATGTGGCTCACTTATTCGCCTGAGATGAACCTTAAATTCTTACCTTCCTATCACTCGTGTTCTTTTCTTTAACATTAATAATTGCTTATTATGAATTAGTGGTCCAATGTAATTAACACGATTCTTTCTATGGCAAAATAAAACTCAACTCATTAACAAAATCGTTATATATGCTAAGCTGTGAGTGTTATAAAGTATAATATGTAATAGTTAAGTTTTATTATGAATGTAATATAATATTATTATGATATATTATAATCTATCTCACAACTATATATCACGGCAAACTAAACATTTGAAGGACCACCTCTTTGGCAATTATACTCATTAAGCCTATGACACTTATTTTAATTGATTTCTACACTCGAATTTGTAATTGAATGAGTATGAAGGCCCGATTGTAGGTAGTATATATATACTATATATTAATAAAAAGTGAAGCCATAAGCGATAATCAGGTATGCATATGAAATAATTTATTCCACCATAAATATTTATATTATAAATTATCCAATAATTGAATTCTATAAAAGTATTTAACTTGGTAGGTATTGGACACCAGACCTTCCCATGACTGCGCTAGAATGCCATTATATACTACTTCCTGAATATACTGAATTTAAATTCAACGTATTTAAGTGCATAACCGCCTTTTCTATTACAAAAAACACGGAGATAAGTTCATATCATAATTTAGCTTGACTTTAAGGTAGTTAATATTCACCATTTTTAACTAGATAACCAAGCACATAGAAATATACGTATAGTATAATATAGTATTTCTTATTTATATGTAAACGATTAAATACTCTATTTTGATATTTATTTACCCTCACTAGAAGGTAACTGATTCGAACTCATATCCTTACCTACAACTAAGACCGATCATATATGATACTAATAAACTAATGTCCATCACTCTATATAAATTAATTCTAGAGAGGCGCGTGTACGTGGATATCGCAGTCAATATATAATGGAGAATAAACCGAAGGGAATTAGGTTATGTGAGAAATTTGATTTAACTGTGTATATAAGAGATGATGAGAGAGCACACAAGAAAGTTGATGTATGTGTCTCCTAGAATCGCCTCAGCAATAAATAAAAAGAGACACCACCACTACTGTTTAGAATATCTGATCGAGAGGAGAAATGATGATTGAAGGAAATGAGACAACAACAATTATTCAATTAAATTGAGGATGGATTCGCTTGCTCATTTCTACCAATAAAAGCAAAAGTACCTCACTGAGAAGAAAAAAGCGCGGGCGAAGGCTTTTAATTATTTTGGAGCGGTAGCCTGTCGAGAGTAACCCAATCCGTTTTCGATAACACTCACTCACACAGAGCAAGAGGTGACATATTTGTAATCAACTTACTATATAAGATGCTGGACATGTATGAAAAGTTTATGGAAACACTAGTAAATGCCAGGGAGGAGGGGAGGGACTTATGGAAAAAGGCAAAAAAAGGTCTGGATGAGAATAAAGGATAGTACGTTATCTTGCGACGATGAGTGGATTGAGAGATGAGTGGAAGCCAATGTTTATACCGAGTCGGGTGGGAAGAAAGGAAGAGGGTTAGCCACAGAGGAGTATGGAGGAGGAGAAGTGCAGGGGAGGGAGAAAGATGGGGGAGTGAAGGGAAAAAGTAATTGCTATGTATGGGAAGGAAAGAATTTCTTGTGCGAATTGCCGGCATTAACCCTTTACCATGGATGTCAGCAGGGCGGCGCCCGGTTACAAAATTGAAAGGGTAATAACGGAAGGAGAGGAAATTTAAGGAGCAATAAGGCTCCGGCAAATCTCCTTTTATATGGGAGAAAAAATTAGTCAAGAGCTAGCGGAGGAAAACAATCGGAAATCTCGAAAGTGTAAGAATTGATGTGGACGGCGATAAAGACTAGTTTGAGTGTCTGTGACGGAGGGAGGAGAGGGGTCTGAAAGCACGTTTACTACTGTGACAGATTTTCCTGGGGCTGAGAGCAAGAAGGAATGTTGAAGCACAATTGGGGAGATTTTGCCAACAGAGTTTTAGTAAACCCAAAAGAGTCGGAACGGAAAAGGAATGTGTTTGTAGGTCCCCGGGAGAGGTTCATTTAATGTAATGATTAGTTTGAAACCAACCTCCTAAGTAAATAATACAACCTGCCGTTTAAGGGCGAGAACTGCTTATATATTACTTCGTCAAAACACCACTCCCTAAAAGTAGAGTTGAAATGCTCTTCTGAAATTATTTGGATATCATACCTATTAGAGGAAAATATGCATATAATGCCCATCAGATTGTTAGCAAAAGGGCAAAATTAGGAATAAAAAAATAGAGCCAAGAACTTGGATGAAGAGCAGTATGGGTGCAGAGGTGTAGAAGTTATAGTATAAATCACACACTCAAATGATGTGCGCATTAGAACGAGAATTATTACTTTACGGAGCCCAAAGAACGGCCTCAAAATAAGGCGAATTGACAATAAGAAGCCTGCCTCACAACGCAGAAGAAGACCTAACAAGAAAGCATTTTGAATGTCACAACAAGGACAGTGTTCATCACATACCCTTAGACGTTAGTGAGCTCCTGAGATTTCCGAGAGGTGATATATAGCGAAGAGTTGCCAGTATCTAACTAGGTCTAATTACACGTAAGAAAGATACATAGAACCCCATAAGGTGAATTGCAGTCCCATATATATAAGGTATATGACGAGCCTGATATTACACAAAAGTGGCTAATCTGGTCATTGTCAAATGCGTATATAGAACTGGAGTATTGAGGCCAGAGAGATTTACAGAGGAATTTGGTTTAGTTATTTTGTGCTGATCCGCGCATGATAACTCGCTCATTTTAAAAATATGTAACCAGTTATTCTGAGACACAGTCATAAGACTCGGTGTAAAAAGATTGAGTGTGTGAGAAGAGAAGAATGACGGAGACGATTCTATGGCCTCACCTCACAGAAATGAGTTTGGTTGACGAGAGCGAGGTTGTGGTGAAGAGATGCGGTGAAGGAGATTTAGAGAGTTATGAAGCACATTTAATGTATAAGGTAATGCAATTGTGTTTATTCTGCCACGAAAGGATTGAGACGAGAACACACGAAAAAAAATTGAATATGAATGTGGAGAAATCAGAAATAATGAATGAGGAGAAGAAGCAGGAGGAGGAAGGAGGAGTGATGAGGTGGAGGGCTCTCACGAGCGAGAGAATAGCAGAGGATTAAAAATTGTGGATAGATATAAATTCTAGGAGCACTTTTGCGGCTATGAGAAGGGTCGTGGGGTGTGCAAAGGATCAATTACCGAGCAGGATGAAGCAGATAGCAGAACTTAACACAGTGAAACCCGCATCTATATGAAGGAGTAAAAGGTGAGTCATGTAACAAAGAGAGTGAAGACGCTATCAATATACGAAGAGGGCCGAAGTAGATTGAGAACGCGCGAACTGATTGAAAGGAGGTTGAAAAGACATGGAGCATACACAGTATGGGAGGAGATAAAGTTTGTGTGTAAGAAATTCGAAATATGAGTTAGTGCTGATCACATGAGTGTATAGAGGAGCAAGACAAAATTGCGTAAAAATATACGAAGAAAAAGAGCAACGAAGTTGTAGGAAACGAGGAACATGGATGAGGCGTAGTCTAGTCGCTCGCGTGTGAACCGATGATGAATTAAAGTGGACGCAGCACAGACTTGATGATGGTGGGGACACCTGGAGAGGATTGCAGGAGGAGAGAGTGGCAAGAAGTGGAGGTGGATACCGGAGGGAGTGAGACCGAGGGGAAGACCCCGGAAGAGGTGGAGAGACACAGTAGAGGATTCGTTGAGGAAACACCAGAGGCCTGCAATGGATGAGCTGATGGCGGATGGATCGTGGGATGTGAATTCCTGACACTATTTAATACGTGTAATCAGAGAGTGGGCAACCGGAATGTTGGCACCAACTACAGGCTCATAAGCTATGATTTAGGTAGGGGGAGAGAATGTAAGATGCCTGAGAAACTTTATATACTAATAATTTGTTATTATATTATGCATAATACACAACACAGCAAACACAAGAAAAATGTTGAAAGGAAAAACCCCGCCGTCCAATAAAAGGAATTTACTGTAGGAAATATATATAGTATAGTGTATGGATATAATATAGTATAAAGATAAGCCCCATATTATAGTATAGCTAAGAGTACTATATATATATATATACCTATATATATTATTTTTTTAATCTCTAAAACTACGATAGGTACATTAACGGGTATCCCCATCCTCATCCGCATCCGCATCCTCATCTATTTAAGATCCGCATCCGCATCAATAACATTCATCTTTAAGATCCGCATCCGCATCCGCAAACAGTAAAATTTTGACATCCGGTCCATCACTAATAGGCACACAATGTGTGAGTGTCCTATACCCTATATATTATTCTAGTTCCGCTGTTACCTATAATATATAGAAACAAATTATCGTTCCCTGATGAAAAAACTGAGTTACTATTATACACGAAGGTAAGCGAGCTTACTATAGCCAGCGCACTTATGGGAGAAGAAAATAATCAGACAAAGATTTTCGCGCTTTACAGTACTATACTTTCTGAGGTGGAAGTTGCACTACCACAATTAGTTAAGGAATTATTATGCGTCAATAACAGCTTACAAAAATATGCTTACTTAATTGCCAATAAGAGAATCACTGTCTGTACTAGCAACAGTGGGTTAATCACAGCTTATATGAAAAAGAGTGCCGAAAAATTCAAATATTCGAGAGTAAAGTGTTGTATGCCATTTCAGAATCTGACTTTGATTTATAGAATGCTTTAAGAATAAAATTGGCTATAATTATCAGACTCCAACCATTAACAGTTAAATTCGGCAGGAATTTAATTTCCATTAGGTTGTATAAAAGATGGGGAGGGGCGTGGCCAAAACAAAAATACTTATGGAGACGGAGTTACGACTGGAGAGGGGTTCTAGTGAGATGGGAATTCTGCTGAATTCCGTAGTGGAGGATTGAGGAGCCCCTTTTAAATCGTACGTTAAAAAGAACAAAAATTACTGAGTATTATTAAAATATAAGATATAATAATAATTTAAAAGCAGAAAAAGTAATATACATTAATATAAGTAAATAATAATAAATAAAAGCGAAAGAAATAAGCATAAAATAAAATAATAAGAAGAATAAAAATTAATAATAATAATTGAATCTTGATCAATTTATGGGGAATTTAATTATCCTAGTTAACCAAGTATCAAAAACATAATCGATAATTTTAAAAAATAATTAATAAGAAGGCCGCCAGCGGTATACTATAAAGATTAGCTAGATATGGAATAATTGTATGTATATATAATATATAATACCTATATAAAATAATATATAGTAGTAATATAATATATAATTTATATATAGTATCAATTAAATTAATAGAATATAATAATAATATATGATAAATAAAAATCATCATATAGCTATATAGTATATAATTATATATATATTTGGAATTAATTAAAAAAGGAATGACTATTTAGTTAACTTTGTTCTTAAAAAATTAAATAAATATGATAATAATAATTAATAAGAGAACGATGTGATAATTTTATTATATATATATAATATATATAATATTATTATTATATATCATATGCGGTTCTTCCCTACAACACTCGAATAAACTAATTCCCTGTATTCCTACATTCTCCCTTATATCCGCTTACCATCAATTTACCCTTACCAATATATAATATACTATAAAGTAAATAATGAAAATAAATAATTAACAAAATTATAACATAATTATAACAATTATACTATGAAGACATAATAATCATTAAATAAGTTAATATATATAATATATTAAAAAGATATCAATATAAGTTTATAATAAAGTATTACATTTAATGTGATTATTTATATGATAAGTATTATAATATAATATTATAAGGTATTAGTATATAGTATTTATAGTATTATATAAGTATATATATATATTGAGCTCTAGTTTATGATCACATAAAAAAACCATCCAGAAATAAGCGATAATGTTATAACAGTATGGATTATTATTAAGCAGAAGCTAATATTTTTTAAAATCGTGCTAGAGAAGAAGGTTACAGTAAGTGAACGTCTAGCGTTGAGCCGCGGTTAAAATGAAATGATATCTTTCTATATAATCATAAAACATATAAAAAAACACACTAATAAATTAACTATTACCGAGGGCCCCCCGTAAGAGTTTTAAAAAAGAGGCGGCTAAATGGAAATGAGGTGTGAAGAAAAATTCAAGATGACGTAGGTGTTAGATTTCAAAGAAATACGTTAAGGTCCTAGTAAAAACGGAGGAGTCGCCATTGGCTCCAGGTGATGGTACACCTAATGGTCACCCTGAGATAAACCGGGGCCCCTGCCTGCCAGACTAGTGGATATTACTTATCAAATAGTTGTTATAAGCGGTGGTGAGAGTACCCCCTGCCAAACACACTCACAGACGAAGAGTGTCAACTAAGTATTAAACGAATACGCCGCACTAATGTCGCCACTAATCTTTGAGCCGTGCTCCAAACAATTTAATTGAGAGCATCCCTCTACAGAGTGCACCCACCAGAACACTCTCTCAAAATGGCTTTAATGCAGCAAGTGTGAAAACCCACTCTCTATAAGTGTGAAAATATTTCACCTAGTCATCAACATCCGAAGAGAAGACATCAGAAACACATCATTAATATAATTCACAAGCAAAGACATCCTTTCGAACTGAATAAGTATTGGTAGTCACGAAGTATAATACATTATTCAATATGACTTGGGAATTAAAACGTGAGCCGCTTGACCCATTTTCTGAAAAGCCTGGTGGATTTTGCCCTTCAGTAACATTACCCTATTGACTTGAGATTGCAGATCAAAAAGAGGATAATATTCTTACTGGTATATATTTGTATCATGCGATCATAGGGGTCACATTAAAAAAAAAATAGAGCGTTGGGCAACATATATGGATCTTAATAAACTACCTCTCGTCATCAAGAAATATATCATGGACGCGCCAGATTATCAAAGAGACATCCGGTTTTCCTTCCATCTTAGTAAAACTTCGTAGAATATATGCACGATTTCCTCCACCCACTCTAGAGACTCTTGAATGTTCTACTCCTTTTTCAACTTTCAAATCAATAAGCAATTTTATAAACTAAATACTTCTGGTTCATTATCTGCTTGTTTTCCAGTTTGGATATTAATGCTAGATGTTAGTTGTTAGTAAGGTATCCCTTCGCCTACCCTGCTTTAGGCAGGCCGGACCTATGGTGTGCCTTATATCATCACCCTACCCCAGTTTTTGTAGAGTAACTCTTTGTAATTGCGTAGGGTGATAAATTAATAGAAGTATCTTATCCCACGATATTAACCATAATTTTCCTCCATAGGCTGGTACCGTTACGTTATGTATGAAAAGCTTGTTTTCATTTTATTTACCAAATACTTAATTTTAAAGCAGAGCGAAATTTTTCCATTTTGTGGCTCAATTAATATAAATCATAAAATGATACCATACAGATATTCTAAAGAAAACTCTCGATGACCAGTGAAGGAAGAGAGACACAACAATCATGAATACGCCAAAATTATTCCTTAATGACGTATCCAATAACAAATTTATACTCTTTATGGCAGATAAAAAATTTTTCACATACTAACCTGAGTGCTACTCTGATTGTCCACCAAACCCAAACGACAACCTGGTGCCTTTGCGAATTTGTGTGTGTGAACAATTTATCGGAAAGCGCCTACAGAGCCTCCGAACCCTGCATATATACACTAGGTCTCGGCTCGAGACAGAACACTTTCCATCTAGAAAAAACCCAAAGCCTCCTCATTGAGTAGATACACCCTGTTAAGGTGTAATTCCCTTTTTCCTTCGAGATGGCTTTTAATATACATATTGATTGTAGCCCCGCAATACTTGCCGAAGAACAAACACGAAATAGTATAATACCACTAAAAGAGAATTCGTATAGTTGAAAAACTAAATTACCGCCCTCATTGGAAAAATAAATCGTCTAACAGAGATCCGTATCGAACAAAGCCAAACAAACACCATTATTTACAATTAACCTAACTAAAAAATCACTCCTACACATTGAGCCTATTTGATACTGTCAGAAAAAATTACTTTGCATTATGTAAGAAACTTTTAATAATTTATTCCACTAAACTCTTATATCCCCTAAATCGAATGAAACGGCGTAAAAACAGTTAGTTTAATCTTATTAACCTCTCAAATGTTGAACTATAAGCTCTCTTTACAAATCATCACCGCTCACCTATAAACCAGGGAACCTAATCAGTGCAGGAAGCCTTTGTACAGAAGAGGGCAACCTCAGTGCCCCTAAACTTCACACAAAGAAATATCTATCACCCTATAACACTCACTCAAAATTTTATATTTACGTCATTTATTTCTCTTTGAACAATAAATTGCCACCAAAAAAAATATAAATATTAGCTATAAAAAAAACCCAATAATTCTCAATACAGATTATGTAAGATTAGCACAAAAAATTTCTGATTTTAAAGTTATGAACTTTCGTTCCCACGTTAAAATTCTCAATTTACAGATTAGGTTCACAAATTCTACGACAATCCCCACAAACTGAATCGTTCCACGTTAAAAAATCCCAAAAACAAATTAAACATAACCACTACGCCTACTATTTATATTTAAAATAACCATCCCCTCCAGAAAAACACAGTGAACAAAATTAACCGAAAAAATGGTCAAAGGCCCCATGAATCCTTCTCATCAAGAACAGTAACAATTTAATCAACAAGGCAACGTGAAATCCCAGCAAGACCCGAAAAAAACAACAATCAATATCGCTACGCTTCGATTGTGATAGTTATATCTAGTTCGTCCTTCGGTGCAAAAAAATCCTCAAAAAACGAGATCCCAGTACCAAGTTAGGTGATGAGCGAAATTGTAAAAGAACATTCTATCTAAGCTCTCAACCAAAGGAAGAAGAATTATACGCTTGTTATTGACGCAAAGGCAATATCCATACCATTTAAGAAAATAGCTAAAATTAATAATTAATTTTGTGTGCTCGCTGCCCTACCCCCGATTTGTTAATAACAGTGAAGAATTGTCCACGACGCATTAGTTTTATAGTGTACTCGATTTTAACGAAGAACAAACGAAAGCTAGACGGTATCACTCGCGTATCGTGTTGTGTATGCTTTTTCACGTACCTTACGTGAAATGTTTCCGGATGTTGAAGATGTGTATGTCAAATAAAGTATTTATATTTTTTAGGGCATGCGTGTCTATCTTCGGAGATTTTATAATAACTTCTCTAAAAAGGAGATGCTGGAATGTGAGAAATGTCAATTTTTTTCAATTAACAGTAACTGTATATAGGGATATCACGCTATGATAAATATCCTACAAGAGAAAAATAAATTTAAAATAATATAAAGTTAAAATAATAAAAAAATATATTAATTTATTAATATTATAGTATAGTATATATATATAATATATATATACAGATTAAAGAATATAAATAATAGAGCGTAAACAAAAAATTAAGATGATAGGTTATATAAGGGGTGAATATGATCTTATTATTATATAGTATTAGAATTATTTGACAATATTCTTTAGATAATTAAGACATTTACAGGTTATCTACAGTGTACGTTTGTCTATCCTACAAAAAAATAAATAAAAAAATAAAAAAAAAATAAAAAATAATAATATAATCTATAGAAAGAAAAAAAATCGTCTTCTTCCTCATCTAATTATGACTATAGTATCGAAATAAGCGAAATCGCGGAATTTGCAAAAACACGTGAATATTCTATAAATAAATCCAACAGTCTCTCTCCCCTCTCTGTGTTACACACTCTCCGACCGAAGAAATTCTAGAAGCAGTTATTTGTGTTGTTTTTTCCTAATAGGTTCAGAGCACAAGGTCTGAGGAGTCATATATATATATATATATCCTCGACACACCCAGATATTCGCGGGGCGATTAAGAAGCGGGTCTATATCCGTAATGTTTACATTTACTAATGTACTTCGCCTGGCATAATTAAAAAACATTTGCTGCTGTTAAGGCAGGGATTTGATTTATATATATAGTATTGCTAAAGAATAGAATTTTGTATATTGACAATCATAGTGTACATAATGTGTGACCCTATATTTGAAAGTTCTAGAAATCACCGAAAAAAGAGTAAAACCTAAATATAAGAAAAAATTAAAAAAAATTAACACACAGAAAAAATATATAAATATATATAAAAAAAAAAACAATACAAAAAGCTTTGACTCTGAGTCTAGAAATTTAAACTTTTTGCCCTCTCACACACCAAATATATATCATAATATATTGTTATCATACTCATTCCTCATAGTGAATGCTCAATGTAAGATATAGCTCTAATCAATTTAAATTTATACTAATTTTAATAATTCTTCAAATTATATAATATATGGTAATAATATATTATTAAAACCTATTTTATGCTAAACTTATTTATTTATGTGAGAGAGGTGTAATATAAGTCTATATCATATAGGCAATGCTGCCCTCACGCTCACGAAATATGTGCCTATGGATACATTTCTGAAGGTAAAGCCTAGTAAATGCAAGTGAGGCTTCAAGTAATACATATCAGTATATATAATAATAATAGAATAAGATTATAGTATTATGATGATGGCTGCCGGTACTTCTGCTTTCTATTAACAAGTTATTTAGTTTGATATATAATAAATTATCATGATATTATATACCTCTACCAATAATTATTAATGACTTTAGTTGAATACTGATTCCACATTGTGTTAACATGAAAGTTGGATAACCATTATATTTTAACATACTGATTTAATTATTCATATAGAATATACAATAAAAAGTAATTAATACCCCTTTATTACACTGTATTAAACTCATACTAAAAGGTTATATTATAACCATATAATATATATATATATATATAATATATTATATATTATAATATATAATATATATATATATATATATATATATATTATATATTATATATATATATATTATATTAATATTAATTAATATAATATAATATATATATATAATATTATATTAATATATATATATATAAATAAATTAATATATATATATATATATATTTATACTGCTCTTATCTCTCTCTCTCTCTCTTCTTACTTACTCTCTCTCTCTATTACTACTCGTCACTTATCATTCTCATACCTCTACTCTTTCTTTCCTGATTTCTATACTATCATTTAGTATAATAAATATATATATATATAATATATATATATTTATATTATTAGTATATATATATAATATATAATATTAATATTATATAATATTATTATTATATATATTATATATATATATATAATAATATTAATACTTATTTATATTATAATATATTATATTAATATTAATATATAATATATAATATATATATATATATATTATATAGTTCTATATATATATATAGTTGATAAGTATATATATATATATATATTAAATTATATATATATATGTAATATATTATTATTATTTAATTATTATAATTATATATATTATTATAATAGTATATTATATTTAATTAGTGAATGATGATACGGTTAAATTAACCTGATTTCAAAAATATCTCATTACCTAATAGATACTCAACGTGTTGTATCTATGAGGGGCACTAAAGGTCTAACATAAAAAGGTTGAACCGATTACTATATATATAAGTGTAAAGTGAGTTTATATATATATATATATAATACGTATCCTTTATTCGGTATGCTATAGATTTTTAGATTTTATAACTCGAGGAAAGATCATTCGAACAGCTGATAAATACGATACGTCTATGAAGGTGGTAAAGAAAAGTTTATAAGTAAGATGTGTAATATGAAGCGGTGAAAAGTAGTGAGTACGATGACCCATCCGTAACGTGCGACCTTGAGTTTAATGTTGGATTCAACAGATGGTCTTTTGCTTGTGGTTGTGAGTTGTGATATATATATATGTGTGTGTTTGATCGTGGTTAAGCTTAGTAGTTAGCTGGTAACGTATATATAAAATTGGCAATAAAAGGCTGTTATTATTTGATATAGGTATATGATAAATAATATATATATATATATAATATATGTAAATATATATAAAATATATATAATATATTAATATATATATTATATATATATATTATATCGATATTATACTTTATATTATATTATATGCAATAATAAATATATTATCGTAGAAATAAACATAGCTTACCATAATGATTATTTATTTTATAAACTTGGCTATGGTTAGTCGCGAAAGTGGCTAGTTGA
>JABUQX010034007.1:12500-22694 GCA_015478945.1 Trachelipus rathkii | reverse complement strand
CCTTTACATTTCACCAACGACATTTAATCCTGCACCAGCCACTGCTTCCTGCTCCATTACACATTAGCGTTATACATACTTACACTCTGCATAATCCGTTCCCTCTCTCCACATACAAAACTACCCTAACATATCTTAAGTACTCAGACACGCCTCCAGCTGCTCATTCACCTCTACACCATTTAATCTTTCACACTGAGGACTGTCCCACTCACAACCATAACCTTACTCTTTTATCTACGTTTATCTTTCAAACCCCTCCTCCTTTCATATACCCTGCCAAATCTCTGCTACTAATTCCTCTCAAAACCTCTCTATCAGCTTCGCACACACAAGAACCCAAATCCAATACCGCCATAATATAATAGTTAGCGGCACCCTTCCGAGAGCGCTACATCCATTCTCCATCATTTCTTACACCATACCCTGCCATCCCACCTCAGAAATTCTTTTCATAACCCCATCTCATATACTACATTGAATAAGCCCAAGGAGACATAAACCCAACCCTGCTCTCACTCCCGCCTATTAATCCTAAACACATCACATTGACACCATTTATTCTTACACACGCTTTCACTTATCGCATACATACTTTTGATTCCATCAGAAGCCTTACCACCAAACACCATATATCACTAATACCTGCCATAAAAGCTTCCCTATTAACTCTATCATACGCCTGTTGTAATCCATAAAACCCTAAAATATAATTTAATACGTTCATCCCTCATTTTCTCAATCATTTTGTTTCAATGTAAAAGATTTTGATCACACATCCCTCTACCACTTCTAAACGCCACCTTGTTCTTCACCAACCAGTCTCCTCAGTCACTCGACGCACCTTTCAACCAAAATACCAAGGCATATACCTTTCCCTACAACACTCAATTAAACTTATTCCCCTATAATTTCTACAATTCCCCTTTTCTCCCTTACCTTTATATAGGGTCTATTACCGCTCTCCTCCATCCCTTGGAACTATACCCTACATAAACGCTATTACACAACTTCCAACATTCCAATCAATCACCATCTTCGCCTCCGCTCTTGATCATTTCCACTAGTAATTTCATCTATACCTGCAGATTTACATTCTTCAACTTTTCACTCTACCCAATTACCTCCTCCTTACTAATAACCTCATCCCCAAAATACCTATTCCTTCCTGCACCATCAAAACCACACCACATTTCACTAACAACCTCATCATTTACTTGTCAATATTTGTGCAGATTTTCGAAGTGTTCTTTCCCAACTCCCTCACATCCATTTCAATCAGTTACAAAAGCACCGTTCATATTTTCATTATTCTAAGCAGACAGATTCCCGTTATTCTCATTCTTAAACCTTTTGCGCTCTTCATTCCAGGAAGAGCTTCCTATTCCCTTGTAATGTCCCTCATTCATCCTCCTCCAAACTGTTTCATTTACCTCTGTTTCTCCTACGTATGCACCTTTTCAGGCATTTCTTTTTTCTCTTTATATAATTCCCAAGCATCTTTCTTTTGAAATTTCATCATTTGCTTTAGTACATTCAACCACGCGCTTCTTTTACCTTTAACCGCTTTCATCACCTCTTCATTCCACCATTCGCTGTTAACATCTTACTTCCTACTTTAGCACACCCACACACTTCCTTTGCACTTCTAAAAATGCTTCCTTCATTTGCCCCCACGATTTGTTCAGTATCAACTGTTCACGTTCAACCGATTTTTACTAGTGCGGAGCGCTCTTACATAACTTAACCTTATTGTCTTAGCTCACATTAACTTTCTTCACTCTAATTTTACCTACTTCCTTCGTATTCACCTTCCTCTCCATCCAGCCCCCACTAACTTAATTTTACATTAGAAACAAACATAATGATCCGATAATCCCATTCCTAAACCCCTCACTGATTTAAATTCCATTACACACACCTTCAACATCTCCTTCTTCACGCAACACAAAAACCAAATCATTACTTTCACTGTGCGCATACCCATCTCTACCTATACCAACTCTTACACAATATTATGATTACTCTTGTGCTTAAAGAAAGTATTACTTACACACATACCTCTCTCTTTCACAGAAATCAATCACCTTCCTACCATTTCTCATTTTCTCCCGGCCACTTCAAAACCATACCTGTGATATTACCATCCCCTTTTTTGATCACCTATCCAACCATTCAGGGTCCCCCCCAACACTATCAATCTGAAAGCTCCCTACTTACCCCATCCAGAGCATCATTCAAAATTTATCCCAAAAAAAATCGCTACTTCTCTGTCAAAACATTTCCCTCAGATGCGCACCATACGCTCACACCACACATAGCCTGACCTTTTCAAAACTTAAATTTAAACTTAAAGAAATTCTCAAAATAATAATAATATAATAATAATAATAATAATAATAAAATAATAAAATAATAATTAATAATAATAAAATAAATAAAATATAATAATTATAGCAATATAACAATAAATAAAAGAATACAAAATTAGCAACATTAATATTCACAAGAATGAAAGTTAAAATAGCTAATCACATAATAATATATATGCTTTTTTTGACAAAAATATTTATAATAATAATAATAATAATAATATAATATAATAATAATAATAATAATAATAATAATAATAATAAATAAAAAGCTAATAAAAAATAAAATTAACTATAAAACAATTTAAAAAAAAAGTTTTTATTCAGCATATTTTTAATGTGAAACATCTATTATTTCATAATACATCATATTTCACTATTTCCTTAATTTCGTTATTTATATATTTAATTTTATTGATTGGGCTCTCACATCAATCCAAATTCCAGGGCCCCTCCCTTAACTATAACATCGGATTGTTGGCCTATACTTGACATTTAAATTTTCACGTAAATACTGTATGATTTGTTCTAATTTAAATACAGTATGTACAGTAATTTTCTACGCATAGTTGCTTTTTACATGTAAAATTAAATTCTATTGATTTTATAACTCTTAGAGTACAAATCAGTCTCAAAGTTAGAAGATAACTATGAACAATGAATAATTTCTCTACCTGAAGTAGCAAAGGTAAATGTCTGCATCTCTCCATTAAGACTTTGGGCAGTGTAAAGATAAGACTGTTTAAAAAGACGAGTCGCAACTTGACCCGCTCAAGGAGGAGTGTCGAACTTGACCTTCTCCACACCAGGAGGAGTAACCAAACTAGAGGAATGGGCTTAAGATCATTGTCGTTATAACAGGAAAAATTCTCAAAAAATAGCTGATAAGAGCAATTAATTCAACGAGCAGAAAAGATTTATAGACGGTCAGTGTGGAACTAAACTCCTCAACCTTCCTTCAAGGAAGCAAGAGTTGTGCTAGTATCATACCACTCAGATATGTTTACGGGATACCGCATGCAAGAGCCAACGACACCCTTAATCGACATACTTATACTTACTATATAATATATATAATACTATATATATATATATATTATACTATATATATATATATTATATTATATATATATAATATATATATATATATAATACACGAAGTTCCAGTGCAATCTTATAAGATTCATATATGACATGTCAATCAAAATATGCCAGAATAATACACATAAAAAAATGTTTTGGTTATTTTATAAGGAAAGAAAAGTAAATTCTTTTTATCGGGTAATAAGTAAGTACCCTTATTATATAAATGTTCAGGATAGTATGTCAAACATGAGGTCCATATATAAAGATAATGTGGTATTATTATGTCATTTGACATTAATTTCGGCTATCGATCCTATACTTTAATTTTAATTATGTCAAGTCAAGATCTGCTAAGTAGTATTATATATATAATTATATATATATATTATTATATATTATATATATCTAGTGATATGATAACTATATATACCCTACTAGTATCATAATCATACTATATATATATGTTATATATATAATATATATATATATATACGTAATAATTATATATATATAACTATATATATTATTATATATATATATATATATATATAACTATATATATATATATATATATATACTATATATACATATATATATTACTTTATACTATATAATATATAATATATATAATTATATACTACTTATACTCGCTATATATATTATATATATACTAATATATATATATATGCATTATACTCCTTATATAATAATATTATACTAATAGTGATATATATATATAACTATATATATACTATATACTATATACTATATACTATACTAATACTACTATATATATTATATACCATATTATATATATATAATATAATATATATAATAATGAATATATATATATTATACTGACATATAATATATAAATTATATATTATACTATATATATATTATATCATTACTATATATATATACTAATATATACTATATATATATATATATATACTACTATTATATACTAATATATATCATATATATTATATGCGTAATATTAGCTATGGACATGCTACGGGCGATTGCTGAACGACATCTGCGCCTTCTGTGGCCTATTTTGTATGTATTTTGCGTGTTCGACGATGGATGTGCGACGCGACACCATCGTACAGGGCTCCAAGGTGTGCGTCATGGTGGGCTGGCTAGCATGGTTTTTCCTCTTCCGTATAACACACCGATGCCTTCCCATATAATCTTATGCCCCGAGAACACTAAAAAGTCAAGATTCAGTGCTTGTATCACACTGCTAACTGTCAAAGGCTGAACAGCCTCAAGATCATTCAAATCACAGCCTGAGAAATTTTATCTATTATTTCTTATCTCTTCCCTCATATATGTTCATACTCCAATTTACTTCTCCTCTAACATCTAGTTTATGTCATTTATCTATTTCTCATTTCGAATCTCAAATTCTATTATATTAACAACTTTACCTTCAAGTCTATAGACTAGTATAGTATATATAACATATATATAGTATTATAACTATTATAATAATATACTATATACTATCTATAGTATATATATATTATATACATATATATACTATATATATATAGAGCAATATTACAATAATTATTATCTATATATCACATATTAATATATATACCCCTATATCTATATTATTATATATATACTAGTAATTATAACTAGTATCCTACTATATATCTACTTTCACAGATATCTACTAGTATACTCCCCTACTTAAATATCTATATAAAATAATTGTTCCACCTATTCATATATATAGCTATATATAGTATATATATACATATATAACTTATTATTAGTATATATACCTATACTATATATACATACTACTATTTATATATACTTAATACAAAGACACTACTAGCTAGTATATTTATATATATATATTTACTAGAACAAATTATATGTTATCTATTAGAATTTAATTATATCTATATACTACTATACTATATATTATTATATATAGCTATACCGAAAAAAAAAAATGTATATCTTATATACTCTCCATATTATATATATATTATACTAGCTAGACTGAGTCAATGAACTATATACTTTATACTCCGTACCTTATACTACCGTTATTACCACTAACACTACTCTAAACTACTACTTTACTAACTCTACTTCTACATACCAACACTAAAACATACTATTACCACGACTTACTACATTATATATCATATATACTATATATAGTTATATATGCACATACTTCATATATATATATATATTTACTACGTTATTATAGTGAATACTAAACTATAATTATATCTATGATATACTATATATTATCTAAATTATCTACCTACTATATAAATATATATACTATATATGTATATATATAAATACTATATATACTATATATACTACCTAACTATACCTCATACTATAGACTCCATGGTATAATAAGGTACTACAATATATCACTGATCAATATATATATATGTTATACTATATATGTATATATATATTTATATATACTTATATATATACTATATATAATTAATATAATTATCTGTGCCTATCTGCTCCATAAACAGAGAAAACTTATACTTACCCCTATATAGTTCCTATTTTTCATTAAATTTAGGTGATTAATTACTTAAATATAATATATATTATATATTATAATATATATTATAGTACGATCGCTATATATACCTATATACTATAATTAATATAGATATACTATATATTACTATAACTTATAGTACTACTAGTATATAAATAACTATATTATAATATATACTCATCATACTGTGTATAAACCGTACCTCCTACTTAATAGTTCATATACTCATGTATAACCCTCAGTAAAGAGTCGTCACCTATACTAGTAATATATATATTAATTATATATATATCACTATAATATAATATTATATAATATATCAGTGTAACGAACTAAGTTAAACCTATATACTATTTACTTTCTATAATCAATTCCCCGTAAAGTCTACAACTTCCCTATCAAGCTATCTACTTAATATTTAATATCAATATATTGAACTCACTATATTTCTGATAGAATTTGGAGCTAACATTCCACTATACAGTATATTAAACTGATTCACCTCCCTTATTCTATCTAAGTATATATACTACTTACTATTTATACTATATATCTATTATATATATATACATATTATCCTACTACTTATATATATAATATATACTTATATATAGTATTATATATATACATCATATATATTCTTACTGTATTATATAGCGCTACCTACCGTGTATAATATATTCAAATTATATAGTCATGCCCTGCAATATCAAGCCTCCTCCACCTTTCACACTATTACATATCATTGTTATTGAACTTCGAACACATCACCTAAAATTTGAACGTTGAAACTGCTTAAATCAAATTTGAAAACTTTAATTCTCAAGCAGCTATCACAGCTGCTCTAAAAATATAAAAACCACAACTGATCTAAAGTACTATATATAATGTAATTTACCTTTTATATTCATTATTTATTTCACTCTGGATTGTTTAAAAAAAAAAAAATACGCATGCAATTCTGGCACATAAAACGTACTAACAATTGTGCCTAGAGAAAACATGCATAAATCGCTCATCCAAGCATTTACTTCCGTCAGTTTGTTTTTTTTCTTCTAATCAAGTATATGATTAACCTAACAATGAATTTCAAGTGGTGACGGACATGCTTCAAAAAATAATATTACATGCACACCCTCGTTATTGTTCTCTCTATCGAGCTCCGTCAGTTTTTTTTGTTTTTTTTTCTGCTTTTTTTAATATATATATGTCTGAGATATATGTATTTACTAACAATCCGAATTCTATACGCATGGAGGGTAACCGGACAGATTCAAAAGTTCGACATACTCCTGATACTATTTTAAATAATTCTCACAACTCTTTTAACAATCACTCTTTATATACTATAAATCATGTTTCTAACATACACGCATGAAGAAACTTTTGGTTCAGAGTGACTTAAACTCTCCAAGTTAATATACTAGCACGCCCTACATGCTATATACCCGTGCTAATCACACCCCTATACTATACACTATATATATCATATAACCTTACTTACCGATTATATAGAGTCATATGATACTATACTGTAGTTATATATAATTATACATAGTAGCTACTAGTTTACTATACAGATATAACACGTTCTGCTAATATTATTAATATATTATTATTCTACTTATAACAGTCCTTTCACATTTATTAATTTAAAGGTAAGGAATACCTAAGTACGACCACAAGTTCAGCGAGTCGCCAGGGTCTCTCGGCCTCTAGGCTGGACCGATGGGGGGGACTTCGTTCCCCCCCTCTGTCCCCCCTCGATCCTTCGAGCCCCCTAATGGAAACTATATTGCTTCCTTGCAACTTTTACTCCTCAACTTACTCGCATAGTTAATTGACTAAATGAAAGTGCTTAAAAAAACTGAATAGATTAATTATTGATCTATTATTATTATTATTCATTGATTATTATTATTACTTATTACTTATCATTATTATTATGTATCTCATTAATTTATTATTATCTATTATATATTATTATTATTAATTATTATTATTAATTATTATTATATTTTTATTATGCTCAACAGTTTAAATGTCCTTTCACGTACCTCGAGACACAAGGGATAAAAATTCCCTCACCTCCAAAAGCCTAATCCTAACCTAACCTGCAGTGCAAGCCACGAGCCCATCGCGGGCCCTATGACCTAATCTCCCTCTCGAAACCTTAGACACTACACTCTAACACACTACAATAATATTTCAAATTAATATACCAGTTGTGAATCAGGAAACTTGGGAGGTTTCAGGTTGTACGCTAGCCTTGTGAGTTGCGGTGGTTGACTATATCCTCACTATTCACAGTACAGTTTCCACAACAGAATTGCCCTGATCATTATCAACCTTCTCCTTCTGTTTTCATTCGTCTGTTCACTTATTATTATTATTATTATTATCTATTATTATTATTATATTATTTATTTTTATTATTATTCATTATGATTATTATTATTATTATCTATTATTTCGCATTAATTAGTTCATGAGAATCACGCGATCAACCATATCCTTCGATTCTAACATAAACCCTGCCACATACCTCCGGACATCACGCCCTCACCAAGCAACACCCGCTCACTCCCCCTACATGCCCATAATCTGTATCAGCTGCTACAGCTCTACTTCCTTACGCGCAACAGACCCAAGCGAGCTCCTTACTTCCCGATCCCAACAATGTGAGCTTCTTGCTGCATCCGTCCACCACAAAATCGTCGCTGTGAAGCCGACAGGAACCAACACCTCCGACCACTCATGTACACCTGTGCTACGAGTATCTGCTCTGACGTAGAGTGTAGTTCACCTTCCTGGATACCGCGAAATCTCACCTCGCCACCACTCATCGATATACTTACAACTTTCCCCGTCACTGTCTGCGACTATGAGACCCACCGCCCGTTCAACCTGCGCCGAGGCGCCCACATTCGCCACGCTACCGTGCTCTAGCTAGCCCACGCAGCCTCGGATACATCACCTGACCCCCACTACTCCACCTCCACTATTATTCATTATATTGATTATTATTCATTATTATATTATTACTT
Organism: Trachelipus rathkii; assembly: GCA_015478945.1. NCBI lineage: Eukaryota > Metazoa > Arthropoda > Malacostraca > Isopoda > Trachelipodidae > Trachelipus > Trachelipus rathkii. Next base: position 13,620 of record JABUQX010034007.1, on the reverse strand, counting down.
ATAATGTATTATTATTAATCTTAATTTATTATTATTCCACTGATTATTCCATGTACTTCATTCATTCACCTCTCCGATGCACATATCCTATCACTAGAACTATCCTTCGAATCTAGATAAATCATGCTCTAAAAAAGACCAATTGTCGTTTTAACAAAGGTAGCCTGGCAGCAATAACTACATTGCCCTAAATAAGACAACTTGCTCCTTCTTCTTTCATCAACAAAAATCCTCGCTATCCGCGTGCAAAATCCGAAAGCCTTACCACAATATTAGCCTAGGTTTTATAAATAGAAACTTGTATGAATAACCGGGTGCCGCAGAAATGTTAGTCGAAAAGTCAGCCCCGTATCTAGGTATTTTGGGTCAAATTCTTCTTTTTTTGTTTCGTGTTTTATTTCTACAGAAAAAAGTGTAAAACTAAAATCTTTGCCAAAATAATTAGTGCCTTTTACTTATAACTCTCCGTTGTGTGATTTACAAAAAAGTAATTTATTAATTTTCTAATAGTTTCAATAAGCTAACCTAACTTAAGAAAAAAAGTTCAATCTTTTAACGGCTATGAGACGTTGGTGTCGATGCTGTTATCGACTTTAGTAGGTTTAAGAATAAAAATCGGCTTAAGCTCATAACTGGAGAAGATGATAATGCAACAAAGAGGCCTATATGCGATCTAATATAGTACGGTTATATACTTCTAATATATATTCATATAGTTATATATTATTATATTACTATATACATATTATATACGATATATTATAGATACTATCATATTATAAGCACCTATACTGTACTATATATATAATATATATAAGTATATATACTGAATATATATATCATGTAACTATATATTATACTATATAAAATGATATATATATATATGACTATATATATATACTATATATATGTATATACTAAGTTACTATATGATACTAATAGCCTATTAGTCGACTAGCTATAAGGGTAGCCTACCGCTACAGCCTAATCATGTATGATTATATGGAGAGTCATTTTGTGATTTGATTGAAATGTCGAGTTTATATAGCGGCATTTTGTAACTTGATAGAATTGTAAGGTAGATAGAATTTAAATAATGGTATTTTGTGACTAGACAAAA
>JABUQX010034007.1:0-10000 GCA_015478945.1 Trachelipus rathkii | reverse complement strand
GAAAAGATAAATGAGATGATAGATAAAGAGATATGAGTGATGAGATGATAATATGAGGCGAGCGTATCTATGCTATAAATATAGAAGTGGATGTGATGAATCGATATGTAGTCTAAAAATGTTTTAAATACGTACAATGAGAGAAATGAATACATTTTCGGAGAATCACAGAGCGATGAGAATAAACATAGAAATAGAGCACACATGCGGATTAGTAGAGTCTTAGTTTATTGACTGTAGATAATAATTGTAGTTATAATAAGGGAGTGAACAATTGAGACTAGTAGTGTCTAGTTCTACGCTCATAAAGATAGCCATATATCGCAGGCACCATGTGAATAGGGAGATTCATAAAAAAAAAATCTTAATATAAAAACGGGTCAATAATTAGATGTAAGGAGGTCTCACTATAACGGTAGTGATTATTGAATCGCCAAACTTTCTTTCCACGTAATAGACCACCCCACCCTCACCAATTAAGTAAGATAATATATACTATATACCTAATATTTAATAATATATATAATATATAAGATATTATTATTAACTACTAAATTATATTATTATAATAATATAGTAATTTAGTTAATATAAATCGAATAATCTGCATCGAATCGGAGTAAGATATATAGTAATCAAATAGACTATTATATCGGTTAATAATTAATATTCGTATATATAGTAATCTCTGACCATAAATAAATTTGAACTAACTCTATTTATTAGTAAAATATATACAATATCTAAATAAAATAATTCTTTATTCTCTAATCACTCTTATTATAAGATTATTTCTCTCAAGACTAAATTAATTCGATATCAATAGACTGCGTGCCACTCAGAGTCTCAGTATGACTTTTTCTGATGTGACAAGTCCTATCCGGAATTTCGTATTTTATACTTATAATAGAACCGAAACTGGGAATTGAGGCGGGCTGGGCGATCACATCTACGCCTACGAGCCGAACATCTCAAGAATAAAGGATCTGCAAAGAAAGCAGCAGACATTTGTTCGGAGATGATCTTTGCCGTATGAGTGGAGACTGATTAATCATTTACTCCTTAGATTCACCGAGTAAAAGGCGAAATGAGACCGATACACTAGTCTTAGAGGCTCAGCAGCTAAATAGTTTCCTGTAGCTTAAATTGACCCTGAGAGTGAGAGTGGAGCTATATACTTGAGATTTTAATACAACAATCCCCATTAACCTTTATCAAGATTTCGAGCAATAACGTTTCGAGCTTACGTATACTAAGTGTATACATTCTTATTCTAAATATTGTTCTACCTCTTTATAACCAGTTTATTTTTTTTTTTTTAGTCTTTTCTAAGAGACTACCATCCTTTTTAACTGCCGTGTAATTGCCACATTCAGATATTCTCTCTCTGCTAATATATATTAATCATTTATTATCCATTAAGTAAGTTTTATAAAAGATATACGCAAATGGAGCGCCTTATTAAGGTGCATGACGGTGCAGGCCAGTTTACACAATGACCAGTAAATTTACCATAAGAAATTACTCATTGCTTATTTAAACATACGTGGTGGTATATATTAATATTCAATTGAGGCCAATTTGAAACAAAGAGACGTTAAAAAATAATGAATATAATAATCCATATTATCAATATAGGTCTTTCAGTAGGTAATTTTAATCACTCCCCCAAGCTATTTTACCAATGGATTAATGAATAAGAATAACAAACTTAGATTTTGAAATGTAAGCCACAGCCATCATAAGAAAAATTTTATGTGCAGGGATAACTAAAAACCAGCATATATAAGAACTTCTATATGAATATTAGCATAATTATTGCATAAGAGCAAAAAGGGAACTAATAAAGACGGCTCTCAGCATTAAGGGCTAAGTATAATTCATTGTGCTCAAAAACCGTGTATAGATGCTTTAATATAAACAAATATTTGGTGTGAATATAGAGCGCCTCTTCATACTAATATATAATATTAATTCATTTCTGTATAATATTAAATATATATCTCTCTTTATAGATATATAATTTATGTTTATGTTAATGACGATTTATAAATTAGGAAGTTGTGATCGCCACCTATTAGTGATTCATTTATTTTGTAAACAGTGTATAAACATTTTATCTCATACCCCGCCAACCAATATTTTTTGCTTCGCAGGTTACTTCCTGATTCCAATTTTTGCTTTTTCATTTAATTTATTTTTTAGCCGGGTCTAGAAGAAGACCGAGGGTGTGTCGAAACGTAAACGTAATTTTTCCACGCCACCACTCTCTATAATATTATATCCACCAAAATTTAAAAAAATGCTGCCAAATAATTTAATATCCTTATATATTGCAAAAGCAATTTGTGTCTAAAATTTTTTTTGATAATTAAGAGTCTCAGAAAAAAAAAAAAACTATTTGAGGGACTTGGGTTACAGTTTTAACGTGGAAAAAATTCAGTTAAAAATAGATTCAGCATAATACTCATTATTACTAAATTAAGATATCCTTGTAAATAATACTAAGTTTCATCCAACTAACTTTTAAAAACCATAATATATTTCAGATTTATTCTTTCATTATCATAACAGAAATGGTGAGCGTAAAAGTTGATACTGAAATTAAAGTTATATTTAACTTTACAAGAATGATAAAAGTTGTTATGAATTTACGTAGTAAAAAATAAGTATAAAAGCATGAGGTAACTTAGTAAATAAAACATGCAAATAACTATCTGAAGAGAGTAAAGATCAAATCAAAATATATATATTAATAAAATGATAAAGAGTATAAAGTTAGAGAAAGGCGAACCATTATATATATTATTATATATATAAATATATATTAATAAAAAGGATGAAACATTATTTCATATTAATTTCATATATATAAATTATCAAGATTAAAATCTATATTTTAAATTATATTCAGAAAGTCCTACAATTTATTTATGTCGAGTCATTCATTTATATATATGTAATAGACCATCTTTCAGCAATTGGTTATTTTGTCACGATACTAGAAAATATTCAATAACTTAAAGCTCTCCGCTCCCACTTAAATTACAATATCAGCAATATGGAATAGGAAAGTACTCGTCAAGTATGGAGGGATATATCATGCCGCTTATAGAAATTAACTTCATTAGTTACACTCAGAAGCGGAAGAAATGGTTAATGTTTACTCATACAACTATAAGATCAACATTAACATTATAACTTAATAATATTAATAATTCTTTTATTTAATATTTTTTTTTTTTTTATTAGATGAAATAGAAATTTTTTTAAACAAAAAAAAAAAATATACAAAATTGGTTTCATATATTTGAAGTTAAGATATGGTGTTAAAATATGGCTGATAGAGTTAGTCTCTAATAGTTGTATATATAAAAGTAGTCAAACAAAAGTAAATAGAACAAATTAGAATCACCTATTATGACTGGAAATATATAAATATGAGACTTTAAATTGATAACCAATCACAGTATAGATCCTTAAAAGGAAAGGAATCAGTCAATAGCTTACTTCTCTTGGTGAGCATCCTGAAACGTGTGAAACCAGTTTTACATTTCTTTCATTAGAAAAGGATAAATGAGTATATTGTGCTGCAATTCTTATATATGCGAAAATGGATTATTATTACTAGATTGATACAAACATAAGAAACTGTTAAAAACTTGAAACTTGTGAGACCTATATTAGTGTGATATTACGATACCCTGTTACTATTTTGTTTACTGATGATATATGCGAGTCACTTTTGTGATTATTTTTATTTTATTTTATATTTTTATTTTTATTTTTAATTCAATTTATAATTTTTATATGATTATAAAAGACTTGATATTATTTATTGTTAATTTAGACCAAAAAGTAGTTTCTAATTAAAATTATATGTTTTATTTTTGGTGAAATGATATCTATTTGTATTTTATTATGAATAAGTTATATATGTTATTATAATAAAGAAAGGTGACATCACTCGGATTCGCACAATCCGCTCACTTATACTTTCATAATACCTGGTAGAAAGTTCAGTTAAAACTCAGAGTGCAAATCATTTTCATGACGCTTACTTAACTCTCTCCGGCTGTGGTAATCCTATTGTGTAAGATTATCCCAATTCGCGACGTTCACCTTTAAACAGTAACACATAAATCAACATTTAATATATAAAACTATACAAAGAGAGCTTAATTATAATAGATTAATAATCCCATATTATAAAAAACTACAGATATTAATATATATAAAACTATATAATATATATTATTATAATTATATATATTATAATAATTTATAATTATATATTCAAATATATATAATATAATTATATATTAAAATATGGTAAATTCAATTAAGCACAGATTAATATACCTTTGCGGTGCGTTTCGGATTACACAATAGAAAACGCTTTGTGTAAGATTTAACATAGTATACTAAATGATATAGGTACGTGAGTTTGACTCTATAATCGTAGATGATAAATATTGATATATGTGGCCTACGCAGGTAATGTCAGAGATTAATATATTTACGATTTACTCAGAGTACGGTACGGAATTTATAAACAATTTAGATCTATAACATTTATAAAGCAAAATATAAAAATTTTAAATGTAAGACAAAAGGCTTATTATTATTGAAATATGAGAAACTTAACACTATATATATCTGGCATATTCTAATATAATTCATTTAAATCGAAAAACTCAAAAAGTAGATAAATTCATAAAATGAAGAAATGTTTTATAACTAGCTATCTAAGTAATTCGTTGAGGGATAGTGTAAAAAGCTGTAGTCGTAAAGAGGAAGTGTCCCAGACTGGTGTATACGGGAAGGGATCACATGCCTCACTCTTATATACATAACCACACAAATGTGTTGACAGTAATAGTGATAGGTGATGAAGAATAAATGGATTCGTGGGGATGAGAGGGAAAAGATTAATGGAGGGATCTCTACAAAGAACAGTGCTTACGGGGATTTTTAAAATATAAGTTTACTATTAACAACTTTACAACATATTTAGCAAAAGAATCTTTTTTAATTAATCATGTAAAAAAATTTATGTAAAGAAAATATGGAGGAAGAAGTTATTATATTGAGATAAGTTATGAATGGTTCTTTACTTTCATGGAGACTTTACCAATTATGTTATTAGATATTACTTCACTTCACGGTTTGAACCAATGAACAATCTGAATGGATTAGGGAACTGTTATTTAGGTTCCTGTTAGATACTTATTATAGTAGATAATTGTCAATGTATAATTTTACTTGAATTTTAAATATATGGATATTTGTTATTATATTTTATTTATTTTAATAATTATTAATTATTATTATTATTTTATAATTATTATTGTATTATATATTAATTATTATTATGTAATTATTATATATGTATTGTATCTAATCCTATAGTATAGTAATGTGATAGAGACAGTTGAGCTTTTAAAAGTTGACTGTTTCTCGAACTTAAGATAGGAAAATTGGAAGAGAGTGGAGTATTAGATTAGATTAGAATTAATAATTTAAAGATGAGGAGTCAGACTCTTAACATGCGAATAGAATTAAGAATAGTATTGAGAAAATTAAATTTATAATATTACACACCAATCAAGTTAATACTTAAATATAATTTTATGAGATTATTAATGATATTATCCCTTTTTTAGAAAGAAGATACTTATGATTGATATATCATTCTCTTACTTTCATTTGGGAGTGAAAGGACATATAATCTTCTATATAATTTTAAGCCTATTGCTAACTTCTTCAGGCCTAGGTATGGTGGCCTAGGCCACTTACATTCACCGAGATATATTATTATTACATAGTAAGACAAGACAGCTAGGTGAAGTGATTCGTTACTCTTTCTCACCATTTCATTTCTTTTATTATCAGTAGGCCACTTTAAAGTATTAGTTGATATTTATTTAACTCTCTTTATAAATATCAAGGTGGTATTTCGGATGTACTATCGCGACAATGACGATAGTGGGCGACATTGACAGAAAAAATCAGCTCTCATGGTACAGAGAGGGAGTGTGGCTCTTGAGGATCTAGACCCTTCTCTTCTTGCATCACATCGTCTCGCAAGAAGGACATATGAAGCGGTATGGTGTGCTTGCCTTGCAGTCAGTCCAAACTGAATTCCAAATGTAGTCATCACCCGTAGTCACCGAAGAGGGACGTACGTAGACTCCAGAAGTTCACTATGATACCGAATCGTGTACATTTTAGGGTGCATTCACAAACCAAAGTCGTCAGGGAGCGTGTAAGAGACCCCAATTGAAAACAATAATCTACTCTCGAGTTAAATTATAATTTTATTAAACAGATGAAGACATATTATTTTTATTATTCAAATAGGATTTAAATAAAGAATGCTGCTACGCAATATTCACACAAACGTCTCAAAAACCATGGGGACTTTAGATGTTGAGGGGGGGTTTACGAGGAGTACCCAGATTATGAAATAAAAAAAAGAAAATAGATAAGATAGATATAATATATATAGTAGGATTTATATAATATAGATAAGAGATAATATGAAGAGTAATTATAGATAGTATAAGATAAGATATTAGAAGAATAAGATATTAGAGATAAGTAAAGATAATGATATGTAGATTTGATAACTGTAGGCTCAATATATTAGCTCAAATAATAGGTGTTGTGGCTGCCGAACGGAGGCGGCTCTTGAGTGCGGCTGAGCTATATATATATGTATATATATTATTATATATATATATATATTTATGTACTTTATGAATTATACAGTATATGAAAACACCATTCAGGATAAAACGACTGATAGTGATGACAGGTACATTAACGGGACATAACAATAAGTGTTAGAGTAAATACTAACAAAATAGTCACTAATTTTTTACATGGATAGAGGAGGCCAAAATTAAAAATTTACTAATGAATTTAAAATAATTTAGAAAAGTTTTTAAAGTTACAAGTTAGATAAAGATTATTAGTAATTGATACACATTATGTTAATTTTCAGATGAATGGACTATTCACAATGTCTCTATATTTTACAGAGGACAGCTACACCATTTGATAAAGCAATAGCAAAGCTAGTAACTAGATAAACAAATTCATCATTCTTATTGTTATTTACACATAATTTGCATAATCAAATGTCTCTATTACAGAAGCACAGATAGACACATTTTTATACCACACTGCTGAGATACTTTAAAGTGGTCACTTGAATTATGGAAGATTTTTTTTAGGATATGTTCTTTTAACATTTTGAAGTGCAGCTATTAATCTTATTGAATTACTCTACTGTCAGCATCAAGTTAGTTATACTCAATCATAGTAGGTGGACAACTGATTCTTGGCAAGATTTGACATTGAGATGATTGGTTATATTTTTTTAATTAATAATATATAATAATTCATATGTGTCGGTAGTTATAAGTATTCTTGAGTGTTTAGTGTTGTATAATTTTACTCAAGAACAGTTTCTCTATAACTGTTAATTTCAATATCTATGTATAAGTTCCAATGCTGTAAAAGTATGGTTTAGTAAATTTTTCTTTAATAGCGACAATATCTCCAACTCCCAGTGAAAAGTAGTGGTTGAGTTGATTTTTTAGATATAGAATAATATAAATAGTAATACTTTGTGTAATTAGTGAGCAAAGAATTATTGTAAGATTGACTAAGAATATATTCCAATTGAAGAAACATTAAGTACAGAAAACAATATTGTATATAGATATTGAACTTTATTACTGTATATTTTTGGAATAAAGTATCAAATATAAAAGACTGTTACACTGAGTAAGTTAAAAGGAAACAATAGCATCTAATATGATCTACGACCATATTCTAGAAATAAGAAGATGAGAAGAAACAACCATGGCGATGGATAAACTCATAATGCAATGTCAGCATAGATTTAAGATCTACCTAGGTGTTATTGCAAAGGTGATAATTTGGACCACTGAGGTAGGATTTTATACTTATAGAATAATTGAAATACTTCAAAAAAACTAATTTTATTTATAAGATTTATAAAAACATTAATATATTCACATATATCTTTTTGTTTTGCTTATTTTAGTATTTTATTTAGGATATAAAAATATAGTTTAAGTATTACTTTCACTTATCTCTTCTATTGTTATTTGTATTTTTCACAATTTGGATGTAAGATATAAAAAAGTCATAAGTATCAAATTTTATATATACTTATATTTGTACACATGGATAGGTAGATAAAAAGTCATGTAGTATAATTACAAGAATTCACTAAACGCAAAAAATCACTATAGCTCTCTTCAAATTCAAAAGTGGTCAGGTTAGTCGTGCTGGCAAATCAAAATTTTAATAATCAAAATGTAAGGTTAGGATGGAATTGGTAATTTCCCTTTCTCAACAGCGTTTATCAATCTATTCTGAGCTTCTTTCTTTTAGATCTCTTATGCACTATTTCATTTAAGCCTTAAGTTAGTTAGTTATAATTTATTAAAGCCAAAAAGGCCGAGTTATTCTAAAAAACTAATAGAGCTCCTCAAGGACAACAAATACATCTTTGAATAACCAGACAACCAAGTTAAGGTTATGTAGTTAACAAATTGTAATATATATAAATTTTTGTTTTATAACATTTCAAAGACTTTTTTGAATTGTGTAATCTATATAGGTCACAACGAACTGGGTTAGTTGCAAGTTGCATTGAAACTTCGTGGCTAGCAATATTGCAGAATTAATCAAAACTATCTCGAGGCTTATAGCAGTTATGATATTTTGTGTAAATTATTTTGTACAAAATTAAACTTAAAATTAAGTTTATTTGAACATAGGAAATATTAGAGACGGTAGAAGCAAGCCACATAGGCCTATTGGTGTTTTTGTCCTAACTTTAGTTAGTCTTAGTGTATTTATTCATTATAGAATGAGAAATTTTGGTATGAGAAGTTATTAGAATAGTACAATGAATATACTGATATGATAGACATACGACACCTGTATATTCGCATATACATGATTTCTAAAAATTTCAAGCTTAAAAAACTTAAGGGATAGCTAGTTATATTTAACAGCCTCAAAAATATTGTTGTTTATTTTTTTATGAAAACCTAATACTTTTTCAAATTCAAAATCAATTAATCTTGGCTTGGATAGCATTATAGCCGAATTCTTATTGTATATCCTTACACAAAATTCAAGTTATCAAGTTAGGATTTAGTCACTATTAATGCCTTATTTTAACTTAAATTTATTAGTTTTTTTTTGGTTTAATAGCGATTTTCAGAAATTACAAAAATTAAATGAAATGTTGGCTTATAAGGTGGATGGCAATCTTTCATTTATTTTCTATACTATTCTATCAAAGGTTTTCATTGATGCATTAGGGGTCATTTCTAAGCAAATATATTCGTCAGATAAATGTCATGAGCAAGAAGATTACAAGCCCTTATTATAGAGTTTAATAAAAATCTAAGGCCTATTTAAGTTAGACTAAATATTCAATCACACTACAAGGAACAAGTAGATTTAATTGTATTAGACAGAATAGAGTAAGTTAGGGACTGCAAGAGAAATAAAAAAGAATTAAGATGCAGTTTATGTAAAGGATTTCATAGAGGAAGTAGAGAAGTAGAGTCCTTGTTAAAGTATATTAAACAATAAGGATCAATTGAATATCATTAAATAAAGTAATTTTACAACGAATATGAAAATATGACTCCCATCATTCTTAGAAGTGTCAATAGTAAGGAATGTGAGTAAGATTCATAAGTTTACCAAGTAGCGATACAATTAAATAAATTAAGTGAAAATTTAAAATTATTAAATGAGGAATGTGCAATAGAAAAAATTATTCAACCCTCCATAAAAATAATTGCTAGTACATTTCAGTAAGACGATGTTCTATAGAAGCGTAATAGATTTGTTTCTTTGAGGAGTCACAATGAAACATGATAAGTTTGTAGTATAACACGTATCATTTCAAATAATTTAAGTAAGTTACCTATGATTA
>JABUQX010034006.1:12500-27500 GCA_015478945.1 Trachelipus rathkii | reverse complement strand
TATATATATATATATATATATATATATATATATATATATATATATATATATATATATATATATATATATATATAATATATATATATATATATATAAAAATATATATATATATATATATATATATATATATATATATATATATATATATATATACTATTTAAAGAGAGAGGAGGAGAGAGAATTCTTATAGGACTGAAGGCGGACAGGGATGGGAAGCGAGAAGGCTTTTTTTTAATCAATTTTGAAATAAGGTAGTTCAATCATGCTGGGAAATTTATTCTCATGTCACCCATTCTTGTCACAGTTATTAATAAACAACATAATGATACCATAAAATTAATGAATATTTTTTACATGTTAAAATATGATTTTAATAAAAATATATTTAAAGTTACTCTTTTCAAATTACATTAATAATAATAATAATAATAATAATAATAATAATAATAATAATAATAATAATAATAATAATAATAATAATAATAATAATAATAATAATAATAATAATAATAATAATAATAATGAAAAAAGCATTGCCAAAGCAAAATAGCGTTTGCGGACAACTATGAAAAATTTCGCCTACTAATACACAATTCAATTTTCTTCTTTCCATTTTATGCAAGTTATATATATATATATATATATATATTTTTATAAAAAAAAAAAAATAATAATAAAAAAATATAAAAAAAATATATATATATATATATATATATATATATATATATATATATATATATATATATATATATATATACCACGATACATTATTTTGAGATCTCATTTTCTGCTTTATATTTTAATAATGGTCCTGGCTGTTGGTGTACAAAAATATTGCGCTATTTTAATTATTTTCTGAGCTTTCAATTTGCTTAAACATCATTCACAATACTTCACTCCTAAAGCCTTTGGGTCGCACCAAAATTGTCAAATAATAGAAGACGTGTTCGTTTGAATGTTGAGACTTAATCCTTATCATTTTGATGGTGCTATTCTCGGCTAGTTGAAGCCACAGTTTATCTCTGATCAAGCTACACTGTTATATTAGTATAAATTACAGTAATAAAACCTTTACTTTATAAATGACGTCAAGTAAACATGCAATAGAACAATATTATTATAACAAGTGTATACAATTTTATTGACGATTTTAAAAGATACAAATAACTATCGACGAAAAAAGGCGTAGGCCGCGATTGCAAGCATTCGAATTATCATATTATAAAAAATAAATAAATAAAAGCTTAATAGGAAAATTCATGTTATATATTAGATTGCTTTATTTATTCTCATGCTCACATATAGTTTGACATTGTATTCAAAACAGACCCTGAATAGCCTGCGTCCGCCACTGTTGATGAACACCGTGGACTGTTCTGGAGTTTTGATTGGAATGTTTATGTTTAACATCGTTTCTGATACACAAGAGCTAATTGCCCCCAAATACAAAAATCAGATACATCGAAATCTGTTGATCTGAAGGTACTCTGGGATCACTCAGACAAATCAGAATCTAAAGCTGCTGATCAACAGCTGATGCTTAATATCATGTGGGACGCAGCATCCTTCTTGCTGGAAGTAGACTCAAGAATCGACATTCTTTGTTTATTAGTGATGAAAAATCGGATTCTTGCAAGACGTGAAAAATTTCGACATTAATATTTCCCGTGATTTAAAATATGACCAGCCAATAATTTACCATATCTCAGACACACACCATCAATTTAATAGGTTATATATATTAATACTTGAAATTAATAATTCTTAACTTATGCTTGTAAAACAAAAGCTTACAAGATCCTTTCAAGCTACTTCTTTTCGTCATGTGGAATACCACCACTGAAAGGTAACTCACTAGCGACACTTTTCAAGCGCTAAAATTTCATAGCGAGTTCTGCAAGATGTAGGAGAAAACGTTTACAGGCATCACGCCCACTAAACCAAGCAGATCTTTAGCCAAGCTTTCGCTTTTGATATTCTTCAATCAATGATGAAGTGTCTTTTGACACTCTGCTCAAGACTCTTCATCATGCTAGAAAGCCAAAGAACTTCATGGATTCATCAATGGTTTCAGCTAACAATGTCTGTCTGTTTCTGTGATCTTTTGCTTTTTATTATTTGGTGTCTTCTGCCATTAGCAGCATTTCATCAAAAATCCAAATTTAATTTACAACCCACTGTGAAACGTGGTTTAAGGAAATTTGGTTTCTGTAGTCTAGGTTTAGAAAAGTTGCTATTGCACATGCGTCATCGTGTTGCAGAGTTTGAAATCTATTATCTATCTCCAGAATGAATGTTTATGTCATCTTTGAAAGTTCATTACTTTTAATAACAGTATTTAGAACAACTTTCATCGCTGCAAGTAGAGAAATTCCGTTTGACAGACAAGAATTTTCTGAGCTTATAGTCTTAGTTACCTCTTCTAAAGATTTAAGAAGAGTAATACAATTGCCTAAAATCGCATTATCATCACCTGTCGTGCCATTCACCTTTCTTAAGCTAACTTTTTAGTTAACACTTTAGTTAATATTTTTCACTTCCGCCAAATTAAGTGCTCTCTTTATGTTAGTAGCTGCATCTCTCACTACACAGTGCACTTGATATATATATATATTATATATATTCAGCATATACTTATATATATATATATATATAAATATATATATATATATATATATATATATATATATTATATAATATATATATATATATATATATATATATATATATCTATATATATATTATATATATATATATATATATATATAAGGAGTGATTTCCAATTACAATATTTTCTTAAATGAATACTATCCGCTATCTGCAAAAAAAATTCATTCGGCATGCGATAGAGAAAAATGATACGATATCGCTCACTCCTATATATTTTATTAGATATAATAATATATATATATATACTATACTACCTATTTTATATATATATATATATATATATATATATATATATATATATATATATACTGACGCCGCCATACGTCCGTATTTTGTTCAGAAATGTTCTACATTTACTCCACGAATACTCGACCGGAACGAATATTTTAAAATCTTCAAAAGTCTGGAATTTCAAACGACATTTTATTTACGAAATTATATATATTATATATAATATATATATATTATAATATATATATATATATATATTATATATATATTATATATATATTATTATATATATATATATATAGTATATTTATATTATAGTATAATATATATATATATATATATATATATATATAAATATATATAATTATATATATATATATTATATATATAATATTATATTAAATAAAATTTATATATGATATAATATATATATATATATTATAATATATATATATTATATATATAATATATATGATATATATATTATATATAGAGAGAGGAGATAGAGAGAGAGATAGAGAGAGAGAGAGAGGCTATGTTTGGTTTGTAATAATTTTCCGTTCGGACTGTTCAGCTGCTCAGCTGTTTTTGTTATCTAACAAAGCAATAATCTAATAATCTGTAAATATTTGCTCAAAAAGATGTTAAAATAAATGAGAAAGAATGTAACAACATTAGTGAGAAAACAGTCAGCAGTCTGTACTCTACAGTCTACAGAAGCTATGTTTATTTGGATTATATTGAAAATTGGATGTAACCAAGGAAAACATTCTTTTATTACAAGTTGAAGACATTGAGAAAAACACCAGGTTGGACTGACGTGAACACATTTGTAAAATGTTTGATTGATAAGGGTGTAGAAATTGATTATGCGAAATGATTTAACCATATTATTAAGCTAGCTTTATGAAATATGCGAAAGATCAAAAGAGTAATGAAGAACAATGTAATTTGCCTATAAGTCTTTACATTAAAAGTGTGCAAAGTGTTTTACAAACACAAAGGACATTGAATTCATTTTAGATTTTGAAAAGAATTGCACAATACTAATTTTCGGTGACATCTCAATTGATAATGAGAAATAATGTTTTCTCATATTGACAGTAGAAAGGATGATGCTGAATGTTGAAAAGGTGAAAGGCATTCTCACCTTGCGATATTACTACAAGAATATTTTTCTGTGAATTTTTTACTACTCTGAAAAGTAATCAGTCAATATTGAACAAAGTTGAGAGAGAACACAAAAGCAAAATGAATGAGGAAGCTCAACAGTAGACAGTAACAGTGTAAAAACCAGGAGGTCTGAGTGGACTTGTTTGATTAAGATAATACCCCATTAGCCAGCTCAGCGGCCGTGTAGAGGTTGTTTAGTCAAGGCTCTGACATTCTAAGACCAAAGAGGCAGCCATGGCATTCAGCTATTTTGAAAAATTTATCTTTATGAAAGGAAATATGACCCTGTTCAGAATGCAAGAGGAGAGGGAGGAGGAAGAGATCACAAATAATTCAATAAGATTGAAATCTTTCTAATTTTTTGTTATACATTTTTGCATCTTTCAATTAAAACTAAAAAAATAATTCATCTTTACGTACTTGCCCTTTAATTTTTATATCTTTTATTTTGCTCTCCTAAATTTGTGCTTTTAAAAAAAATTGATTTACGGACTGGGCTCTTTTGCTTTTGCGGACAAATTTTTTGAAAAACTGTGCGCTTTTGTGCTTGCAAACTAAGTTTTTCCACTTTGCGATTTTGCGTTTGTGCTCTAAAGTTTAAAATTTGTTCACCCACCTCTCGATATATATATATATCATATATAATATTATATATATATAATATATATAGATATATATATATATATATAATATATATATATATATATATATATTATATATATATATATATATATAATATATATAATATATATATATATATACTATATAATATATATATATATATATAATATATATATTATATATATATATATATATAATATATATTATATATATATATATATATATTATATATATATATATATATATATATTATAATATTATATATATATATATATATATTATATATATATACTTATAGCAGATATATATATATATTAT
Organism: Trachelipus rathkii; assembly: GCA_015478945.1. Lineage (NCBI taxonomy): Eukaryota > Metazoa > Arthropoda > Malacostraca > Isopoda > Trachelipodidae > Trachelipus > Trachelipus rathkii. The sequence goes on along the minus strand of JABUQX010034006.1, from coordinate 22,487 downwards.
ATATATAATAATATATTATATATATATATATATATAATATATAGATATATATATATATATATATATAGTTATAATATATAATATAGAGAGAAGTAAGAGAGAGAGAGAGAGTGCAAGTACACCTAAAACCAGGGCTGCGGAGCCGGAGCCGGAAGCCGGAGCCGAGCCGGAGACGGAGCGGAGACGGAGCCGGGAAACCGGAGCGCGGAGGCGCAAGGTTTTGGGTGAAGCCGGAGCCGGAGTCAAAATGTTTTTTGAGGGACTGGAGCCGGAGGCCGGAGCCGTCGAGTAGAAATTTTGGGGGGGGGGACTGGAAGCCGGAGCCGGAGCGGAGCCGGAGTCGGAGCCGAAATTTAGGAGGATACTGAGCGAGCGGAGCCGGAGCCGGAAGTCGAGTTGAAATTTTAATGATTGATTTCGATTTGATAGTAATTTATTAATTTTATTTATTCATTTTTTATAGTATTATATATATATATATATATATATATAATATATATATATATATATATATAACTATATATATAATATATATATATATAATTATATATAATATATATATATATATATATATTATATATAATATATATTATATATATATATATATATATATATATATATTAATAAATGAGACGATCACCTCCATCCAATTCAGTACTATATATCAATTATATTTATATATATATATATATATATATATATATATATTATATATATATCATATATATATATATATAATATATATTATATATATATATATATATATATATATATTATATATATATATATATATATATATTCACAGCGTGTGATTCAATAATCAGACTGACAAACTTGGAGGGGAGATTCTCCACACGAAATGTAGCAAAAATGATTCTATGCATATACACCTTTAAACGTTAGGATTTGGAGATACAACGGTTTGAAAGTACGGTCCGAAAGGTACCAGATTTGGCCTTCATACGCACACTTTTCACGAATGGTCTGCGTTGTGAGTGAAAGAATCTCAGGATGGAAGTGTTTTACGTATAGGAATGGTTTACACACCTGGTGAGCGGTTTATGTGGTTCGAATATGTCCATTGTAAAGATACGCTTGGTTGCCAGCATTGAGTGCATCACACCTCTGGAGAGTCTGTTTCATTTGAGCACCAAACGTATTTCTGTGAAGCTACGGACATAATGAGACACAATATTCCAGTGTAATATTAATTAATTAAGTAATAATAATAATAATAATAATATATAAAATAATAAGAATATAATTATAATAATAATAATAATATAATATATAATAATAATAATAATAAATAAGTAATAATAATAATAATAATAATAATAATAAAATATGTAATAATATAATAAATAATATTAAAATAAAATGATAATAATTATAATAATGAATAATAATAATAATAATACATAATAATAATATAAGAATAATAATAAAATAATAATATAATAATAATATAATAATAATAATAATAATAATAACAATATAATAATAATTAAATAATAATAATAATTAATAATATAATAATATAATAATAATATAATAATAATAATAATAATAATAATATAATAATATAATATAAAATTATAATAAAATAATTCTATAATAATAATATAACATTATGTTTTATGGATCCATATATGAAAATATTATAGAATGCCCGTATTACAAGGAAATATTCAAAGTGGCTTTCCCCGGAGGCTATACAAGCGGTTATTACCCTATTCATTAACTGACGCACCCTCTCGAATATTCCTGGTTGCATTTGAATATGCTGACAAGAGTCCATCACACGTTTCCGAAGAATCTCTTCAGTAGGTATAGGCTGTGCGTACACAAGAGTTTTGAGATGCCTCCATAGGTGAAAGTCTAGTGGGATTAGGTCAGGCGAGCGTGCTGGCCATGATACAGGACCTCCTCTACCAATCCATCTGTCTGGGAATTTACCGTTAAAATACCTCCGAACAGGCATGCTAAAGTGGGCCGGAACTCCATCATGCATTATCCACATGATTTGTCGTACACGAAACGGAACATCCTCGAGGAGAGTGGGCAAGGTATCCCTTAGAAACTGCAGATAGTTTTGGCTATTCAGGTGAGAAGGAAGGACATATGGACCGATAAGATGATCCCCAAGTATTCCTGCCCATAAATTAATGCGAAACTGACGCTGATGCCTTGATTGCACAGCTCCATGCGGATTCACCGCAGACCATAGGTGGGTGTTCGGAAAATTTGTAATACATCTGTACGGAAGGTAGCCTCATTTGTGAAGAGTATTTGCGACATAAACCCATTATCTATGGAACGCTGCTGGAACCATCGGCAAAAGGCAAAGCAAGGTTGAAAATCGGTAGGTGTTAGACACTGCACCCGCTGTAGATGGCATGGATACAGGTCATTATCATGTAAAGTCCTCCACACAGTGCTTTGTGACACACGGGTGTCGTGGGCAACACATCTCGTGCTGACCGAGGGGTCTCTTGCAACCTCACGCAGAATACGTGTTCTCCTGTTGCAGGTGTACGCACCACACGTGGTCGTCTTCGATTGGCGGTAACAGGTTGCAAATCGCCAGTTTCGCACAATCGTCGATAAATACTAGTGAACGCTGTATGAACTAGCTGTCTTCGATCTGGGTATGAATCCCGATACAACCGTGTGGCCTCACTAGCGTCGTCGTTAGCTCTTCCATACGTAAATATCATTTCCGCCTGTTCTTGAAACGAATACCCCATGATCTTCGGAGAAATACGTTGACAGAATTCTACGTCTTACTACACTTCACATTAACCTAGAGTTTCAATAATACGATATGTTCAGCGTTACCAGGCGTACGACGGTAATGTCATGCGCGTGGTATCTGAGATATACAGATTTTGTTACGGTATGAACACAACCGATATTTATTCTGAGTACGATATTATTATCATTATGAATACCACTATTATTCTTAGTATTAATACTATTATAAGTAGAAGTAGTAGTAAATTAGTAATAATGATAAACGTATTACTTATTATTATTATTATTAATTACTTATTATTATTATTATTATTATTATTATTATTATTATATTATTATTATTATTATTTTATATTATTCATTATTATTATTATTATTATTATTTATTATTATTATTATTAATTATTATTTATTATTATTATTATTTTATTATTATTATTATTATTATATTATTATTATTATTATGTATTATTATTATATTATTATATTAATTATTATTATTATTATATGTATTATTAATTATTATTTATTATTATTATTTATTATTATTATTATTATTATTACTATTATTATTATTTATTATTATTATTAAAGTATTATTTATTTTATTATTGTTTATTATTATTATTATTATTATTATTTTATTATTATTATTATTATTTTTATTATTATTATTATTATTATTATTATTATTATTTATTATTATTATTATTATTATTATTAATTATTATTATTATTATATATTATTATTATTTATTTATTATTATTATTATTATTATTATTATTATTATTATTATTATTATTCATTATTTATTATTATTATTTATTAAATTTTTATTATTATATTATTATTATTATTATTTTATATTATTTATATTATTATTATTATTATTATTATTGGTTGACTTTATTATTGATTATATTATTATTATTATTATGATTATTATTCTTATTATTATTATTTCTTACTATTATTATTTATTATATTACTATTATTATTATTAATATTATTATTATTATTATTTATTATATTATATATTATTATTAATTATTATTATTATAATTATTATTTTATATTATTATTATTAATATTATTATTATTATTATATTATTATTTTATTATTATTTTATTATATTATTATTATCAAGAATAGAGTATTTCACTTAATAAATAAATTTAATTAAATTTAATAATTTAAACTTAAATATATACAGGAAACTTTGGATAGAAGATTCCCCACACAAAATTTAGCAAAAATGATTCTATGCATTAAACCTATAAACGCACGGATTAGGAGATATAACGGTTTGAAAGTACAGTCCGAAATCACACTTTGCACGAATGGACAGCTTTGTGAGTGAAAGACTCAGGAGGGAAATGTTTAACGTATGACAATGGTTTACACTTGGGGGGTACACCTGGTGAGCGGTTTATGTAGTTTGAGTATGCCCACTGTAAAGGCACCAACTGGGTTGCCAGATTAAGTGCATCACACCTCGGGAGAGTCTGTTTCATTTTGTGGCACCAACGTAGGTTGTGAAGCTACAGGCCATTATGATGTACAAGATTCAGAATGTAAATTGTTCACAATTACAACGTAATAATAATAATAATAATAATAATAATAATAATAATAATAATAATAATAAATACATAATTAATAAGTAATTAATTAATAAATAATAATTAATAATAATAATAAATAAATAATAATAATAATAATAATAATAATAATAATAATCAATAATATAATAATTAATTATAATAATAATAATAATGATAATAATGAATAATATCGATAATAATAATAATAATAATAATAATAATAATAATAATAATAATATAATAATAATAATAATAATAATAATAATAATAATAATAATAATAATAATAATAATAATAATAATAATAATAATAATAATAGTAATAATAATACGCCTATAAATATTACTAACTTACTACTACTTACTTCTACTTATAATAGTTTTAATACTAAGGATAATAGTGGTATACATAGTGCTAATAATATCGTCATCAGAATAAATATCGGTTGTGTCCATACCGTTACAAAATCTGTAAATCTCAGACATACCATACTATTCACAAATGAGGCTACCTTCGGTACAGATGGTACAAATTTTCATAACACCTACCTATGGTCTGCGGTGATTCCACATGTAGCCGTGCAGGCAAGGCATCAGCGTCAGTTTCGCATTAATTTATGGGCAGGTATTCTTGGGGACCATCTTATCGGTCCATATGTCCTTCCTCCTTCCCTGGATAAACAAAGCTATCTGCAATTTCCAAGGGATACCTTACCCAACCCTTCCCGAAAATGTCCCGTTTCGTGTGCGACAAACCATGTGGATAATGCGTGATGGAGCTCCGGCCCACTTTAGCATGCCTGTTAGAAGGTATTTAAACGGTACATTCCCAGACAGATAGATTGTTAGAGGATGTCCTGTATCATGGCCAGCACTCTCGCCTGTCCTCAACCCACTGGACCTTTACCTAAGAGGGTTTCTCAAAACTCTCGTGTACGCACAGCCTATACCTACTGAAGCGATTCTTCGGGAACGTGTGATGGACTCTATTCGAGAGGGTGCGTCAGTCAATGGCAAGGCGAATAACCGCTTGCATAGCTTCCGGGGAAGGCCACTTTGAGCATTTCCTGTAATACGCTTCCTATAATATTTGTATTGGTGGTCATAAATATATTATTATTATTTATTATTATTTATTATTATTTTATTATTTTATTATTATTATTATTATTATTATTATTATTATTATTATTATTATTATTATTATTATTATTATTATTATTATTATATTATTATTATTATTATTATTATTATCTTATTATTATATTATCATTATCAATATCATTATCATTTCATTTATCATTATCATTATTATTATTATTATATTATTATTTATTTATTCATTATTATTATTATTTATTATATATTATTATTATTATTATTATTATTATTATTATTATTATTATTATGTGAATAATATTACACTGGAATATTGCATCTCATTATGTCCTGTAGCTTCACAGCCTACTTTGGTGCCACAAAATGAAACAGACTCTCCCGAGGTGTGATGCACTCAATCTGGCAACCTAGTTGGTATCTTTACAGTGGACATATTCGAACCACATAAACCGCTCACCAGGTGTGTAAACCATTCCTATACGTAAAACACTTCCATCCTGAGATTCTTTCACTCACAACGCAGACCATTCGTGAAAAGTGTGCGTATGAAGGCCAAATCTGGTACCTTTCGGACCGTACTTTCAAACCGTTGTATCTCCAAATCCTAACGTTTAAAGGTGTATATGCATAGAATCATTTTTGCTACATTTCGTGTGGAGAATCTCCCCTCCAAGTTTGTCAGTCTATTATTGAATCACCCTGTATATATATATATATATTCTCTTTTTTTCCAGAAATTTGTTTATGTGTATTTATTATTCAATAATAAAAAAAGGTTCGGTACTTCTATAGATAACTTTAATTAATTAAGTTTAATATCCTTAGAAAAATTCAGTCAACTAAACCAAAATCGAAAACACCTCATGTACTTGAATATATTACTCACTCTGAAGATAAAAATACTTTCATTTGTCAATATGAAATAGTTAACACAGTTGATTTTAAACAGTCAGTTCGATCATGCACAAAAGAGTCTACCTAACTACCAGTTACTCATGGAGGTCACAATACATCTATTGGATCCTTTAAATTAATGCGACATTTAAAACGTTATCATCCAGACATTGCTGCAATTGTTAAAAAGAAAGGTGAAGCTAAAGGTAATCAGGATAAACCTTTAATTTCAAAAACTCAGACTAAAATGGAAACATTTTTAGTTGCCATTAAATTGTTCTGTCTATGTTAAGGGAAAAATTCAAAATTACAAATGATTGTTAATGGTTGTTAAAGATGTGACCCAATTAGTTTTCTTTGCAATGACCATGTGAATTAAGCACTGTGTGAAGCATGGCTTAGAAAACTGGAAGTTTCCCTTTAGACTAGGAAAATATTTGTAAAATAGTTCTAGAAAGAAAAAAATAAACTTAAAAAAATATGCTTAAAAATTGCATAAAGGTACGCTTTTGTGTATTAAAATGAATACTTACACTATGGGCAAAGCTAAATCTATTTTGTCAATAATATTATATATGTGGACGAAGATAAAACAATATTTCTAAAACGGTTAGCAGTAAAAGAAAACAAATCTCAACATTTCAGCGAATATTTTCGAGATTTGTTATGAATCTTAAAAGAATTTCGAAATAACACAGAGAAAAGTAATTAGCTTTAGTTACGGATAACGCATTCAAACATGTCAGTTAAGATTGAAAAATTAAATCAAAGGGACAATTGAGGGTTAAGAGGAATAGGAAGCTGTAAATGTAGATTACTGATTTTATTGAATGTCAAAAAAAACGAAGAAGTAATAGTTTTTTCAGAATGACTTGATATAACTATGAAAAGACTATGTTCCATGACGTAAACATTGCACACATGAGATGTGGAGTTCATACTTTACGTTAGCAGTGCGTGATTGTCTCCACAATACTCATAGAGCAATCTTATAAGTAGGGCGGAGGACAAGAGCAAAAGGCAGCACGTACCCAAAATTAATGGAAGTGTCTTAAAGAATCAAGTTTGCAAAAGTGTCAATCTTAGATCAAGAGACAAGATGGGGGAGTACATGTCTTATGCTCTAAAGGCTTTTTATGCAACTAAAAGATTATAGGTAAGTGTATGATGGGCTGCCGTACTTCTGAACTTTCTCTCTTCGACAGTCAGTGGGAACAAATCGTAATCCTCGAATAATTATTAAAACACCCATACTTTACAAACAAAAGAAATATTCAATCAGAAAACTTGACTGCAGGAAAATTTTTATAGGAGAACGGATTTTAGCAAATCACAAATACAATTCCATTGAAAAGAAGGGAAGAAATTTAACTGAAATAAATTACTTTTGTCGGGCAATCTTGTTTAGAATCTTTCTCCAGAACTGAAGATTCTGATATTTAAAGCTAGGATGCTCTTTCGTGAACTAAGACTTAAAATGAATAACACTATGGAACAGAAATCTGGGGTCGGGTCAGATAGTTTCAGCAGTTTCAGGAATCCTCCCCTGTGGTATTGTCAGATTGAAGATGAAGAAGTCAAATTTAACAGATAATGGGAAAAAGGAGCATGCAGAAAAGGGATTGAAAAAACTAAAAAGACAATCTACTAGTAAAAGAACTTCACCTAAGATATCTTCTATAAAATAAAAGGTAGAATTACCATAAGTCATTAGATGCTAATAATGAAAATTCGACCTGAAATCAAAGATTAACAGTTAAAAGAGCAATCATATTGCTATCCAAAATTTTGCAAGAATGCGCTTGCACAGTAACAAGCTTTGCCTCTTATTAGTGAATGGAGAGCTTATTTCTGCTTAAAAATAATAAAATCGGATCTAAGGACATCGTTAAAGGAGCATTTTATTGAAGAAGTTTTAATTTATAATGAAGGAAAATAAATTTATTTTACATTATGGTGGGCAGTTTCAAAGAGAAATATTTAAACATTTAGGAAGAAAGTGAATTTATATAATATATATATAAATATATATATATATATATATATTATATATATATTATATAAAATATATATATTATATATATTATTATATAGATATAGATATATAGTATATATATATATAATATATATAATATAATAATATATATTATATATTTATTATTATATATATAATATATATATATTATATATATATATATATATATATATAGTTATATATATATATTAATATATATATATATATATATATATATATATATATATATAATATATATATAATATATTATATAATATATATATAATATATATAAGATATTATATAGTATATTATATTATACTATATATTATATATATATATAAATATATATTAATATTTATATATATATATATATCCTTTATATACTATTATATATATAATATATATATAATATATATATATATATTATTAATATATATATATATAGTATATATATTATATATATTATATATATTCGATATATATAATATATATATATATATTATATATATATAATATATATAATAAATATATAATAATATATATATATATATATTATAGTATAGTATAATATATATCATATATTATATATTTCAGTGGCGACTCCAGCACTTTTACTACTCCCACCGATATCTACTCTCTTTCTCTACTCTTCTCGCTCTCTCCTATTTTAATAATATATATATATATATATATATATATATATATATTATTATATATATATTTATATATATACTATATATATATATAATAATTAAGATATATATAAATATATTTATATAATATTTATATATATATATATATATATAAAATATATATATATATACTTATATATATATATATAATATATATATATATATAATATAATATGGTAGATTGTAAAAGGCGCGATTCCTATAAAATAAATAAATTTTAGAAGTTTTATGGATAAGTAACATTATATCTATAATATATATTATATTATTATATATATATATATATATATATATATAATATATATATAATATTATTATATATATATATATTATATTATATATATATATCATATATATATATAATATATATTAATATATATATATATATATATATATATATATATATATATATATATATATATATATATTATATATATAATAATAATAAAATACCGTAGTATCATTTTATATAATTTTTTTTTATTTAATTACAAACGATTATCTTTGTTTCCTATGACTTAACTTTAATTTTTAATAAATATTTTCAAGCTACTTTTTATTTTTTATTTATAATAAAAAAATATTTTAGTAATTATTTTTATTATTTATTTCAAACTTTTAAAATATTTTTTTTATAAAATATTATTTTTATGTAATAGTATTTAACATTTTTATTATAAACAGTATTTATAAATAATTTTATATACTCTAAATTCACTAATATGATATCCGCCAATTGCTTTGGGGCACGGGTGTAGTCTACTTTTAAATGGGTAAAAGCGTTTATGTTTTAAATGGCGGCTAATTATCCCGTTTCTTACAATTTTGCCATAATTCTTATATATTTATTATGTAATAATTTCATTTATTTGACCAAATTTCGCAAAAAAATAAGGGAATATT
>JABUQX010034006.1:0-7500 GCA_015478945.1 Trachelipus rathkii | reverse complement strand
TATATATTACTAGTGTATATACTATATATATATATATATATATTATATATATGTGCTATATATAATATATTATACAATGAGCTATAATAATATTATATATCTAACTCACTTATCAACTCACTGCCTATCCTCACTTGAATACCTAGGGGAGTGTGATATATATTATAATACATCATACTCTCTATCTAAAATTCATATTATTCAAAGTCTATATATAAACTAAAATATTGCATTAATATGAAAAGTTATTATATAAATCCACCTGGTATTTATATATAATATACTATATATACGGTATAATAATTATTCATACTATAAAATCTGTTTTTGAAAAAATTATGTTATATTGGTTCAGGCGCTCATAGTTCACACGAGGAATTATTTAAAACTTAGGATTGAATCTAAAAATTTGCATTTTATAGATTATGTTTTAGGAAAAAAAAAATTAATAAAATTAGATTACTAATGTACAGGCGAGTTCAATCGTTAAGAAGGAATTATATTAAATTAGGGAAGAATGTGAATGATTCCTTTTCTGTATTTCTTAAATTCTTATTTTCTTAAAAAATTTTTTTCTAGTTAAATTCTAGTTAATAAAGATGATATTAACAAACATTTAATTTCATAATACTCTCAAAAGTTTTGTATCAGAATTAATGATTTCATTTATACTGTATAATGGAAAGGAATTATAACTAGGGTGCGGAGCGGAGCCGACCGGATAGTCGGAGCCGAACAATCTTTAAAATGCCGAAGCCGGAAGCCTGAAGTAGGCAGCCTGTAATTTTAAAATGCTGGAGCGAGCCGGAGATCGGTAATTTTAAAATTACTTGAAGCCGGAGCCGGAGCCGGAGCCCGGAGCGGGCCGGAAGGCGGAAAAAAATTGTGGATCCACAGCCCTGCATCATAAACGATCTTTTTTACGGGAAAAAAAAAAAAAAAAAAAAAAAAAAAAAAAAACTCGATTATCTTGTTTTATTTTTGTTTTTTTTTTTTTTTTGTTTTTTAAAATTATTTTATTTGTTATTTAGATAATTGATATTGTTTTTTTTTCTATTATCTAGAGCTGATTTCATCATTAATAGTACTTGAAGAGTATTTTTACCCTTAAATAGTACTACAGGAAATAATCCTTGTTTTAAATGTTATAAATTAGGCAAAGCTAATTATTTTCATTAAATATTGTGATTTTTTTTTTTTTTTTTTTTTACAAACGTCAGTTGTTCCAGACATGTACATCATTCTTAGTACTAAAACAAAAGTTAAAAAAAAAAAAAATTTACAAAATCTCTCTCTCTCTCTCTCTCTCTCTCTCTCTCTCTCTTCTCTTCTCTCTCTCTGCTTGCTCTATATATAGTATATATATATATATCATATATATAATATAAATATATAATATATATATATATCATATATATAATTATATAAATATATATATATATATTATACATATATATAATATATACTATATATATATATATATATATTATATATATATTATAGTATATATATATATATATATATAATATATATATATATAATATATAATATATATATTATATATATATATATAATATATAATAATATAAATAAATATAATATATATATGAGTATATATATATATATATATATATTATATATATATATATATAATTAATATATATAAATATATAATACTATATATATATATATATATTTATATATACGTATGTATAACTTTTCCAATATGTTATATATATTCGGTATATATATATATATTATATATATATCTAATATATATATATATATATATATATATATATATATATATATATATATATACTATATATATTACATATATATATATATATATATAGGGCCCTTTTTAAAGTGATTATTATATTTTTTTGTTCCTATGTAGGCCTCTAAATGTGTTGGTCGATTATTTAAAGGTCATAAAATTTATTCAATAAAATATAAATAACAACAGTATCCCCTTTATTGAGATTCTCTCTTTTTTTGTTCTTAAAGTTTCGATGAGCAGTCACAGACTTTTCCTGTGTTTTCTCTCCCTTGCAAGAAAGTTGAGTTTTCTTTTAATTCGGATTTCTTTCTTCTTAGGAGCAAGTTGGTAGTGAGTCTGACTGAGTATGAGAAGAGAGTGGGAGAGAATCCGGGAGAAAAGTATGCTCTACAAGGCAACGGGGAAAACCTTTTATATAAGTTTTGTTTGCACTTATGTCAAAATTTGCTTTCGCAAATCTTGGCATAAGTACAAACAAATTTTAATTTTTACGAATAATTATACTTTGGGATGCTACGTACATTATTTCCCATGATAAAAGCGCAGGGGTAAAGTATTTAAATACATAATATGAAAGAAATAATAATCATTCATATGTATGCATATTTGATTATATCCATTAGATATAAGCATACATGCAAACATTTGAATGCAAAAAATATTATACATGAAATGCAAAGTATATTCAAATATAAGCATATCTGATTACATCCGAAGATCTAAGCATACATACAAATATTTGAATACATGAGATAAAAAAATACAAAATGGTATATATACAAAATTCAAAACATTATACATAAAATGAAAGGTACATTCAAATATAAGCATATTTGATTATATCCGTTAGATATAAGCAAATATACAAACATTTGAATGCAAGAAAATACAAATGTTATATAAAATATTAGATATATCGCACACAAGTTGCTATGAGAATGGTCATGTTGACGATGAATCGAGGAATGTTTGACATTGGGTGAGATTATGTCCATACGTGAATATCTTGATCCATATGGGCCAATATTGCTCGTCTTTATTTTGAAGAGTAGCTTTTGACATTTGGATGAGACGAACTTATGGAAATCTTGAAAAAGAACTTGTTGCGAATCTGGTTTGGTATAGGATTTAATGTTCTACAGCCACCACATGGGCGTCACTCACCTGGAGTAATTTTGAAACGAGATGAAGTGGTGACGACCAGGGGGATTGAGAAAGTTGAAGGATACCAGTTTTTTTTTTTTTTTTTTTTTTTTTTTTGCCAATTTTTATATTCTTCATTTGTAAAAACATGGGATGATGTTACGTGAAATTATTCTAATTCGAAAAGGAACCTCGAAGGTTCGTAGATGAATTTCAAAATAAATTCAGATCATAATCCAAAATTAAGTTGGAATGATAAAGAAAGTCCATATCGATAATATTCGTTCGCAAGATCGTTTTGAGTCATCTTCTTGGGTTATTTGGAATTTTTAGGATTATAGGTGTTTTTTCTTTTTCTTCAATCTTGGTGTTTGTCCTCTGGATTACGAAACTTTCTTTGGTGAGGATAAAAGGAGTTAGTAAGATAGAGTGTAAGTATCCAATTCTTCGTTGTTTGGCATCGTAATAAGTAGTTACTTGTGAAATGGTGGTGGATTATTCAGAAGGCGCTCCGGTGCTCTACTTCCGGGGATACCAATTTATAGGGCCCTTACAAATAAGTTCTTTGATGTATTTTGATTACTTCTTGCGTTTTTGAGGTAGGCTCATATGAATGGAATATGATATAAAAGAATCATACAACAAATGGGATTTATTTCAGCTAAAATATAAATAACATGAGTCTCCCCTTTATTGAGATTCATCTCTTTTGATCTTCTAGTTTCGATGCAGCAGTCAAATATTTTCCTGCGTTTCTCCCTTGCTTGAAGTTGAGTTTTTTGTAATTTGGATTATTTCTTTTCTTAGGCAAGCAACGTGAGGGGTAGGAGTCGAGGAACGAAAAGAGAGTGGGAGAGGAATCTGTGGAGAGAGTATGCTCTAAAGTCAACGGAAAGCCTTTTATAACAATTTTGTTGCACTTATGTCAAAATTTTGCTTGCGCAAATCTTAGCATAAGTACAAACATAAATTTTAATTTTTACGAATAATTATGCTTTGGGAATGCTATATTTAATATATATATATATATATATATATATATATATATATATATATATATTATATATATAATATATATATATAATATATATTATATATATATATATATATATATATTAGGTTATATATATATTATCATTATTAATTATATATATTAATATATATATATAGATTTATATATATATATATATATATATATTATATATAATATATATATATATATATATATATATATATATATATATATATATATATATATAATATATATATATAGATATATATAATATGTAGCACGTTCCATTATAACTTTGTAAAAATTTTAATTAATGTTCGTACTTATGCTAAAGATTTGCGCGAGCAAAATTTTAGGATAAGTCGAATGAAAATACTATATAAACCCGTCATTTTTGAGATACTCTTCAGTCAGATACAAAGTCAGTCAGATCAAATTAACAATCAAAAGAAAATCTCACTCAAGATACTCTCTTCAGAAATCCTCCGGCAAGAGCGATAAACTTCAAGGAAAAGGCTGCGACTTGAATTCCGATCACAAATTTTCGCGAAACGAAGAGTCGGAGGGCAAGTTCGAAAAAACGCACTGGAAAAGGCTGCAACTTGCAATTCGCCTACAGAGAGTATCTCAACAGAAGGGACTTATTTACTTTATTTTATCTGAATATTTACTATGTTAAATAAATACCTCATTTCAAATATGGATTTCTAATTTACCAACCTCTTCATCATAGGGTGCTTCGCTCTTTAAATAAGCCACTAATTAGCAAGTTCAGCCCCTATAAATTGGTGAACCCGCGAGAAAAGAACCACCCAGAACTTCACTCAGCGCCTTCTAAAAAAACAAAATGAAAGAAAAAAGAAAAACTTAACAGATAAGTACTAAAAATTCTCAATCAAAACACTCCCAGAAAATGACTCAAGCAAACTAACTATTGATACGGACTTCAATTTTCATTTTTAATAAATTTTAGATTATGGTCTTCAGCTTTTCACAAACTATCACAGTTCGAGGATTCATCGTTCAGACATAGCAAACTTCCTTTCGGTATGGATTTCTTTCATCATTCAAGTTTGGATTATGGGCAGAAACTCATTTTTGAATTCAACTACGAACTCTGATTCCTTTTCGAATTCTAAATGGTTCTGTGACCTCTCCCTTTTGTGTATGAAGAAATTTTTCAAATAAAGGACCTAAATTTCAAGCAATTTCGCCTCTACATATGTAACTTCCTTTATGGTATGGATTTCTTTCATCATTTTAAGTTTGGATTATGGGCAGAAATATTTTGGATTCCACTACGAACTTTGATTCCTTTCGAATTCTAAATGTTCTGTGACCTCTCCCTTTTATTGTATGAAGAAATTTTTCAATAAAGGACCTAAAATTCAAGCAACCTCGCCTCTACATATGTAACTTCCTTACGGTATGGATTTCTTTCATCATTTTAAGTTTGATTATGGGACAGAAATTCAATTTCTTGGATTCCACTACGGAACTTTGTTCCTTTTCGGAATTTCAAATGTTCTGTTGTGACCGCTCCCTTTTATGTATTGAAGAAATTTTTCAAATAAAGGACTAAATATTCAAGCAACGTCGTCTCTATATATATGTCAAGCAATGTTTATTCTTCGTTCCACTACAGCTTTGAAAATATTACGTGCGCATTGTCAAACATGGACTACATTAAGGAAACGCCTTGTAATGACCTTTCTAGATTCAACGTTCAGTAAACGATGTGGCCTACTAACTTGTGAATAACTCAATTATTTTATATATGAATATTTTTGTATTTTTATGCATTAAAATGATTTTGTATTGTTTGTTTATATCTAACGATATAACCAAATATTGCTTGTGTTTAATGCACCTTTTATTTCTGATATATCAACATTGGTATTTTTATGTATTCAATATTGTATATATGTTTAGATCTTCGGATGTAACCAGTTATGCTCGATATTTGAATATTTACATTTCTTGTATATTATTTTTGCCTTCAAATGTTTATATATCTACTTATGTCTTCGGACATAATTAGATATGTTTGCATTTGAAAGTATAACTATGTATTTTATTTATTATTTCTTGTATATTTATTATAACATACTTTCTCACTCCGTGTTTAGCGCAGGAAGTAATGTAGCACTACATTAACTTTGTGAAAAATTTTAATTTCATGTTCGTTACTTATGCTAAGATTATGCTGCGAGCAAAATTTAGGCATAAAGTCAAAGTTGAATCATATATAAACTACGTCTTTTAAGATACTCTTTAGGTCAGATACTGATCAGATCAAATTATTAAGAATCAGAAGGAAATCTCACTCAAGATTACTCTCTCCAGAAATCCTCCCGGCAAGAGCGATAAACTTCATGGAAAAGGCTGCGACTCGAATTTCAATCACAAACACAAATCTTCGCACAAAAAAAAATAGGGTGGAAAACGCGCTGGAAAAGGCTGTGTACTACCAATTCGCCTACGAAGAGAGAGTATCTCAACAGAGGGGACTTTTTGTTACTTTTATTACTCTTCATTGCATATTTTCTTATGTTGAATAAACATTCATTTCAAATATGCGATTCTAAAAATTACCATCCTTCTCTATTATAAGGGTGCTTGCTCTCAAAAGAACTCACCAACTTAGCAAAGTCGACCCTCGATATAATAATATATATATATATATATATAATATATATAATTATTAATATATAAATATATATATTTAATATATATATATATATATATATATATTATACTTAGATGTAATTTGGAGAGATGAAAAATTTCCCAGAGTGCGTCCTTGGGTATCGTGAGAGTCGACTAAAATGATATTGATAGCTGAGTTAAGGACCAACTATATATATAAAGTAAGTAAAATATATATATAATATATACACTTACACAGCACACCACTGATAACAGACTCACCTCAACGACCAGCGCCTACTCTACATAGACACACAATGCACATATATTACAAATAATATATATATATCATATATATATATATATATTATATATATAATATATATATATATAAGAGAGAGAGAGAAGAGAGAGAGAAGAGGCGCACGGTCAGTAAAAAGTCTACTGGAGTCTTCCACTGATATATATATATATAATATATATATAATATATACTATATATATATATTATAATATATATATATATATATATAATATACTATAAATTATACGTGTAATATATACTATATAATTATACCGTATATATTAATATATAATATATATATATCATTATATATATAATATTATATATATATATATTTATATATATATATAATATATATATATATATATATTTAATATATAGTATATATTATATATATACTATATTATAATATATTATATAATATATAATATATACTATATATGTATTAATATATATATATATATATGTTAGTATATATATATACTATATATATATATATATATATATATATATATAATATATATATAATATTATATCATATAATATATAATATATATAGTACATATATATATATATATATATATAGGTACAATGTCTTAAAAATCTCTCG
>JABUQX010034005.1:22500-54056 GCA_015478945.1 Trachelipus rathkii | reverse complement strand
CCCTCTTTTCTTGTCTCGGTTTTATCTAATCACCTTTCCACCTTTCCTCCCTCTTAAAATCTACTAGCATCTCGTTCTGATTTTTCTATTCTCCGTCTATTATCATCCTTCTTATCCCTCTTCTCACCTCGTCACACCATACCTCACTTCTTAGAATGACCATTAACACTGGTCATTTTCTCATTCTTCTTCGTCAGCCTCCTCCTTACCCTCCTTCTCTTCTGACGACAAACATCTCTTGTGTTACTCTTATCTAGTGTCTCTGTTGTCATCCATGTCCTCTTCTGTTTACTCTTTATCCTTCTTACTGATCATCACTGTAAGTGTCTCTCTCTTGCATTCTAATTTCTTCTCCTCTTATCTATTAAATATTGTTAACTCGTTGTGTGTATCTTATAGACCCTCCTTGGTTTATCACTACCTGTTTTATCCAATCTTCAACCAATTATTGTACCAATCCTTTCCATCTTTATCAGCTCCCTCTTATAATGTAACCCATTCACCTTATTTCAGAATCCTTCCACCTGCTATCCCTTAATTATTTGTTTAACCTCTTCTAATTTCATTTCAGCTTGATGCTCATGACTTCTTACCTTCCCATCCTATGCTCTATCCTATATTTATGCCGATTTTCAGTCTTACTTACTTTTTTCTTCCCATCCCTCATTTCTCAGCTACGTCCCAATTTTGAAATAACCTGGGAGGAGTTCCGTTCCAAAAAAACTCCATAAAAATTGTCTTCAGCTGTAACCCGCCCTTATTCCGTATGTTATTTCTTCCCATAAAACTTGCCCATCTTAAACCATGCCATTTATTTTTGATAACTCATCTGTAAATTTTCTATATTTTCGTTTAACAGCCTACCGTCCTTTTCACATTCCCTTGCTCTAGACTCTCCAGCAGC
Organism: Trachelipus rathkii; assembly: GCA_015478945.1. NCBI lineage: Eukaryota > Metazoa > Arthropoda > Malacostraca > Isopoda > Trachelipodidae > Trachelipus > Trachelipus rathkii. Next base: position 53,152 of record JABUQX010034005.1, on the reverse strand, counting down.
AGCTGTTGCCTAATAAATGATGCTCGAACATTTCTAACACATTTCTTCCATGTTCATTCTCAGAAATTCCCTATCCATATCTGCATAAAAAAATTCCGGTGCCTCCATAACACACAATTACCCATCATCATAGCTTGACCCACTAATCTTCTGTATGCCTAGTCCTTTTCCTTTCCTGTCCCACTTTACCCTCTACATAGCCCTGTACATGTGTTTGATACTCGTACATGCTTGATCATGTTTCAGCACTCTATGTTGTCTGTTGTAGTTGCTTCTATCCTCTCTCATAAAAAGATCTTATCCCCCCATATGCTTATTTACATCAATTTTTAATACTGAGACCATTATTTTTTTCCAAATGTTTGTGTATTTCTTAAAACTTTTATATCTGTCATCTTACCGTGTTTTGTCGTTGCCCTCCATGCCACACTTTTCTTTCCTAAACACAATCCCTATATTTCCTTGGTATAACGTGTAACCTCAATGTGTCCGACTTATCCACCCTCCCGTATGCTCTATGAACCCTAATTTTGTTAAGTTTGTTATTTTTTTCTTTAAGCATTATTGTGTAATTTATTCAATTATGTGCTTAACCATTCATTGTTAACCAATCATATGAATAAATCTGTTCATAGAAAATACTAGTGTAGATTTCCCAATGATGTGTGGTATGATGTATTGGTAATTTGTAACCGTTTTTCCCCATAATTTGATCCCCCAAAACTATTGTTAATTATTTCAGTCACTCCTGTTTAATCTTACTAATCTCATCATTACTAGACTCCTCAACTATCTCTTCTACTCCATCCTCACCTGCTAATTCACAATTAACAGTTCTCCCTGTATTCTAATTATTGCCTCAATCATTGCCCTCTTTTCTCCTATCATCATTCATCCAACCACCTCACTCAAATATATATTATTTTCTCCTCTTTTTCTTTTATATTCCACCAACACGTACTCTCTTCATGTCCCCATTCACACAAATACGTACATTTTTTAATCTCTCAATTCTGCTTCGACATGTTCTCAGTCATGTCCCTTTCTACCACTTTTATAACAAACCAGTTTTCTTCCCACTTCCCTTCTATTTCTCTCTCCTATTTACCTATCCCCTATACACCTTTCTGTTCTTCATGGAAGGGTTGTACATGTTTCTTTCTTTTCTAATTACTTCAATCATTTTCTCACCTTTCTTTTTTTCAAACAGTTACGTAACATTGTCTTGATATTTTAATATCCAAAATTCACTTCCCCACAATCCACCCAATATAATCGTGTCTTGGCCAACTTTTTCAAATTAGCTGGTATAAATAAGATGTTCTCCCTTTTAATTCTTTTCCCATTCATTTAATACCTAAACGTCGCTTCACCCATTACTTTTCCATATCTCACACAACTCTTCAAAACCTTTCTTTCTCTCCTCTACTTACTTTTAACGACTGTCATTACACTATAAATTGTAATTCCTGTATTCAGCAAAACAGAGTAATGCTTTGTATCTTACCAACATTCCTCTTTGCTAATCAATCATGCCTACATTATGGTTATTCCTCGGCCTCCCCTTCCACATGTAACCTTATTATCAAACCTTTTTCGTTCACTCTCATTTCAATTCCCACCCATCGTTCACTCTCTTCCTCATCTCATTAATCACCTCCTGTCCAAAAAAATCACACTATTTCCCTATCATCCTCACTCTATCTCTCCCTCTTTCCTTTTCTCTGTATCAGACCCCATCTGTATTTTTCCAGTTATAGCAGGAGTTGCGCAAAGTGCAATAAGAAATACTTATTGTTATAATATGTATATAATATATGTATAGAAATTACTAATAGAAAAGTACCTGGGTTATTATTCCAAATGATATTTATGAGATTGCAGATGATGACGAGCCACCCGTAAAATTAAGCATCCGATATAGATATAAAGATTTTAGTAGTATATTAGTTAGCATCGTATTTATAATTACGTCCAAAACGTCATTATATTAGTCTAGTCCTTAATTAATGCTCATAAAAGACAATATCAAAAATGCAAATAAAAACGGCTCCCTTCTTTTTTATGTTTTTGGCCAATCCACACCCTGCTTTATAACTTTATTTAACTCCTAAGCCGTCTGATATTTCTCCAGCACACCAATTCTCATGTAGTCACCTCTTATATCGACTGTTATCACAAAGAGCTCTATCATATTATAAATGATACCTTCCTATATTATATTTAAAACAACACAATACTAATTACAAATGACTCGCCGTATCTGGAGAAGAAAAATGACTTTTCAAAGAAACACTGTTACAAGTGTTTAATTTTTCTAAAAATTCATTACTTATTACGTGAAACTTACCTCAGGCAGTATTTAAAGAATAAATCTGTATTTAGAAACAACGTTCAATTCAGTGCTGTCTCACATCTTACGCCTGACACAGTTCCAGTTCCCGTGGGATGACGATGACGTAATATGATCACGTGTTCCGTTTCATATATTAATAATATTAACGAAAATTAGTTGATGATAGATAATAAGAGACGCAAGTGGCAAGAAATAGCTCTAAAATAAAAAAAAAAGTTTTTTTTTCCTAATGAATAGTTTTTTCCCCCCATAATTTTACTGTATTAATAATAGGTTTTAAATGGTTATATTAGTTTCAACAAGGTCGCGTTTTTTTTATCTTGATTGGTTAATTAATGTTGAGTAGGAAAAAATATTTCACACAGTAAAGAACGATGTTAGAAATATTTGAATTGGCTTGTTTCGTAAAGTCTGTGAGTTTGTTTTTTTTGTTTGCTGAAGAAAGATGAAGGGAGGAAAGGTTATGTTAGGAAACTCATTGAAACGACAGTCGTTGAAGAATGAATGAATTTTCCAAGAGAAATGTTTGTTAATGCTTACTCTTAATTGTTTAATGTACTCCTTCCCATCTGCGGGAATAATCTCCCGTTCACCTCGTTCCTAAAGTATTAAACTGAAGATAGTGTTTTTTTTCTTATCTATTGTTACGTTTCCCTTCAAGCAATATTTATTACTTATGGATACTATGTATATACACACACACTCATTCAAAGACAAAACGTTTAATAAATATGTTTTTGAAACATTTGTTTCCTTTGTTTAGTAATGTTGCAGTTTTCCTCATGTAACATCCTCAACATCACTAGCATGAATTTACTTGCATTTACATTATTATTATAAGACTTTCCAACTTATATGATAGGAATTTACAAAATAAATGTTTGGAAGTTTCACCATTATCTTCAACGTTCTCATGAAGTTATGCTGAAGTATTTTAGATTTTTTAGACAAAGTTAAAGAAAATATCAGCGATAAAAATTTGTAATTATATAGGAATGTAATGAAGTAAACAATGTGTTCAAATAAGATGTATTTAGTTTCATGTTTATTAATCAGTACAGTTATAATATAAAGAAACTAACTTAACTAGGTAGCAATTGGGATTTTTTTTTCTTTTTTTTTTTTTTTTTTTTTTTTTTAAAGGTACGAAAAATTGAGCATAAATCAGATATTTCAAAAAACTTCTTTGCAACTTTAAAACTTAAGTACGCTCAAATTAAGTGCCCAAAATACTTTCTGAAACCATTTAGCATTTTGGATATATAATGTAAAAAAAAAAAAAAAAAAGAAGCTTAATCTTTTCATCGAGGAGCATACGGTAATAAGAACATACAAACACACATATGTAGTGACAAACTCATATAAACTCAATTCTGGTATGATGATAATAAATAAAAAAAAGTCTCATATCCACAAAAACTATAGAAGAGCATTCTGTGGATATATATATGATCGGGTGTGTCGAATCTGTTTTAAAATCTAACTCAAATTCCGATTTCTGTTCAGAATATTTTGGATTTTTTACTCTGATTCAGGTTCTGATTTCGGTTCCAAGTAGAATTTCCAAACCAATTTTGTTCCCTCGCATCCAATTCGAACCCACTTGCTATTCCTGACTTCAATTCTCATTCTGGTTCCAAGAAGACTTTCCAGCCTGACTCGGATTCCAATTTCAATCTGACCTAACCTTGTGTTATTCCACTAATTCCTCGCCTTCTCTTCAGATGTAGTCAATATATTCAACTTGACTCTCGCTTCCCATCTGCTCCAGCCGAGATCCTTGCCTCTGATCTGCGAATCGCCAAGTTTTTGGTTTAGCCAGAGCTGCAAAATTATTATTATATTATTATATTCATTATTATATATTATTATTATTATATTATTATTATTATTATTATTATATGTTATTATTATTATTATTATTATTATTATTATTATTATTATTATTCTTTATGGAGTTGAAAAAGGGTTTTTTTTATATTATTTTTTTTTTTTTTTTTTTTTTTTTTTTTTTTTTTTTGCTGGTGGTGGGGGTCTAGGAGTAAATTTTTAATTAAAAATAAAAAGCGGTGAAGCTGGAACCGCATATTTAAAATGATAGAGCCGGAGTCGAAGCCTAACAAAAAAAATTACCCGTCATCTGCAGCCCTCCGACAATATGATAGTGCGAAAAGTTTAAATGTTCTCAGGTGAAGCAATACATCTAGCAACCTTGAAAATAAGAATCTAATTCTTCGAGAACATTTGCTCTTATAAGATAAAAACCATGAAGCTAATCGTACAACTAAATGATAATTGAATCGAAGAAATCAGTTTATGTTATATATTGTAGTAATATTTTATTTCAACGAGGGACTGGTTTGTTTATAAGTAATCTTACGACCAATATAACCAAAACATTTCCATTATAATATTTCTTCTAAGTTATCAACATCACAGAGATGGTATATTATAATTAATATACACAATAATACATAAAAATAATAATATATAATAATAATAATAATAAATAATAATAATAAGAACAATTAATAATAATTAATATCAATAAAATAGCAAAAAATAACTTGTTAATATTATTACAAGTTTTTTCAATTGTTATCCTTCCAATCGTTTCGTAGCTGATTCAACAATTTTATCTTTCGTTATTTTATTACACTTGCAGTAGGCATTAGCTTCACCTCTAAAAATGCTTATTTCTTATCTGTACTTTCGTTTCATATAAAACTACAATTGTATTTTTTCATTAAAATTTTTTCATTTTTAGACTTTTCGCAATGAAGTTTTTAATTAAAAAAAAAAAAGAGAGGTATCCCGTTTTGTAGGTGAAAGCATTATTTTGAAAGAATCATGCTAATGAGTATGTAGCAATAAAATATTGTGTGTTTCTATGCTTTTGAAACATCAAGAAAAGAAATACTTCACATTTTTTCTAGTTTAAACTGCATGAACTCCCATGAAATATTACACGAGCTACCCATGGCAAGGTTCAATCATTTTACACATCCATTAAATTTTAGCTAAATGTCTACGGCCTAAAATTATATATGCATCGGCCGGTGATCGAGAGCTATAGGGAGTCAGTGATAGAATAGGTAGCTTATTAATTTATAATTCTTACCTAACGAGTAGATCTGCTTAAAAATTTCAGTAAAAATATTCACTATTGTTTTTGTTTTTTAATATTAAAATAGAAATAAATTTTGGTATTTATTTCTAATATTAATAATAATAATGTGGCTAGTTTTAATTGGTAGTAAAACACAAACTTGCGTATAATGTAATTAAGGACTTGCATGTTTAAGAGTTCATTACTGTTGTTGAACAGTAGCTTATAAGCTTTAATTACCCATAAACTGGATAACGCAATAACTTTTTAATGAAACATTTCCTTGTTTTAAATCACTTGGTTTCTATCGTTAACAGAATGGAGAAAATATTCCGGCTGGCTACGAGGCAGTATCATTGATAGAAGCGCTCAATGGACCATCTGTGCTGCCCCAACAACCAACAGCACCACCTTATCAAAATATGTATGTTCAGTTACCACAAAGTGCTGCCGATGGTGGTCTAGATGGTTCTCTTGATGAGAGTGACGTTAGGTAGAAATTTTAATATTTTTCCGCTTTTGCAGACCCCATGTCTTTCTATATAGTTGATAGTTTCTAATAGTTTCTTATTCACACTGATACTTTTAGGGAATACCAGGATAATTTTAAAACCTCTAAAGCAACGGAACTTGAAGATTCTACCACTCAAACTGATAGACCCTCAAGTTTATATGACGGGAGTGAAATCGTAGCTAAGGGGGCAGCCACACAGGTAATTTTTTAAAATTTGACAACTCCATTTCACCAAAGGATTGGTAAGTACTTACAAGATTTTTTATTTGTTGATTCCCTATTATTGGAACAGTTCACCAGTTATTTGTTTTGGTAATATAGTGCGTGCTGCTTCCTTGCAATTTAATATATAAATTCTTATATATATATTATACTATTTTATATATTATATATTATATATATATATATTAATATTATATATATATATAATATAATTATATATATTTATCTATTATATAATTAATATTAATTCAATTATATTATCTATAAATATTATATATTTATTTAATATTATTATATAATTATATTTATATATATATATAATATATTACTATATATGTATACTATTATTATTTAATATTAATATAGTAATAATTATATTATATATTATGTATATCATATTAATAAATATTATATTATATATATCATATATAATAATCAATATATTTATATAATATATATAGTATTATCTTATAATTATAAATTATCATGATTTTATTTTAATCTATAATTATATATTTAATTTATATATATCAATTATATTTTATACTTATAAATATGTATAAACATGAATCATTTATCATCTATATATATTATATCTATATATGTATAGTATAATATTTATATAATAATATATATATATAATATTATATTTAATATATATTATATATATATATATATTATATATTATATTATAATATATATATATATATTATGTATAGATTTAGATATTAATATATATATATAATAATTTTATGTATATATATAATATATATAATTATATAAATATATAATACCTATAAATATATACTATACTATATTATATATTATTATATATTTAACTTTATAAATATATAGTATTATATATATATAATAACACATTGGCATAAAGAAATAAATTATATTTAATAGTACTAATATTTGTTCAATTAATTAATTTTTTTTAATTTATTGTTTTTATTTTAAATATAATTTAGCCTTGTCTAACTCTCGAACGGGCCTCGAAATAATATAATTAATGTATATAGTTCATATTATTTATAATATATAAACTATATAATATATACTTTATATAATATATATTAGCTAAAGGTAAAATTGCATATCATTAAATATTATTTTATTTATATTTAAATTAATTTAAATATCATTATTATTAAATTATATTACATTTAATATTTAATCATATTATTATTATTATATTATATATATAAATTATAATATTATAATCTAATTATACTTATATTTATAGTAGACTTATTATTTATATCTAATTCTCAATAATTATTGATAATATAAATTTTAATAATATTTTATATTTGTTTATATTATTTAAAATATATAATTAATTTTATTTTTTATATTATAATATTATCAATAATAATTTATATAATTCATTTATTAGTATAAATATTATAGTTATATAATGTTTTAAAAGTATCTGAATTACGACTTTACTTACTTTTTTGAAATTATTTTAATTTGTTTATTTTAGATTTTAAGCTCGTTTAATTTCTAATTCTATTCCAATGGTATATTCTTTCGAATAATTATATTTCTCTTTATTTATTTCCAAATATTAACCGCTAGATTTCTATTTTTCTAGAGTACAAGTTTAGTGGTCCGATTGCTTTGAAAGACTCTTAGGTGCAACAATCTTGCTTTATCCATTTATTTTCTCTATAATTGTTATTTAAAGTTTTTTAGTGAAGGGCGATCATAGTAACTGAAATTTGTCGTTTCGAAGGCTTCATCCATTTTCTGGTATTTTTACGCCCTTTTATGTATGGGCGGTAGTATTAATAGATGCCACATCTAAAGTTACTCTCTAGACTTGAATGAACTTTTGCACTTCTGGATACAATTTATCTTTGTTATTTGAGGCCTATATATATCTTCTTATTAAAATATGTGATACTATTACATATTTATGTGAATGATTTATGTAGCGTATGAAGATCGTTGTTCTCGGTTGATTGGTTTGAGGTTTTGTTTGTGCATGTTTTTATTGTGCATATCTTGCATTTGTAACCGTCTATTTTCTATTATAATCGTCGCGGGCTCAGTGATGACCAATGGCAGACCCCATCTTGTAAAGAATTTTGAAATGAGAGGGTTTATTTTTTGGAGCTTTTGGGGTTTTATTAACTTTTTTCTACACTTGTGGTATGGATCGGTGTATTTGTTATACTTATTTGTCTTTTTTCTTTAAAAAAATTGAACTTGCTGCATTATGTTTCTTCTTGCTCGCTGCTCTTCGGTAGAAGTCTTATTTTTTGCTTTTATCTTTGGCTTTGTTTATGTTCACTATATCTTTCTTTCCTTTTGGCTTTTTAGTATATGTCTGTTTTATTATGTCTGATGCGCATATTTTCAGTGTTTTAATCCACTCAGCTTCTTTAATGTTGTGGGACAGATTTGAAAGGACAGAAGGTTGATAGGCGAACAGCGAGTCCGCACGCTCTTTACTGTCGCTTTGTGTTGCGTTGATTACACATGTTATATCGTTAAGTTACAGGTGTTGCTTATCCTTGTTTTTCTAATAACTGTTGATTATGATTTATCAGGGTTCTTGGTGTTTATCGGCCAATCACTCATGATTTCGTTAGCTCGTTTCATATTTAAAGGGTAATTCGTTGGAGTTGTGGCGGGGGAATTATTGCTGAATCTTGTATTGCTTGTGGTGGATCGTTGTATTTATGGTAGAAGTAATGAACATACTGTGTCAGTCTTTGCGTGTCTTCATGTACGGGATAGAATTCACATCCATTCAACAAACTGTTGACCACCGCTCCCTCCTCCGCGCAACATAGCTACCCGTCTCAGACTCAATTATACCATGGCACCTATTACATAGAAAAACTCATCTGTCTTTCTTATGACATCCACTGTAGTCCCAAGACTTGCACCTGGTTGTTTACCCTGTGAATGTTGATCGTATCGCAACAATTGAACCAGAGAATCCCCATTTACCTAAAATATAAACCATTCAAGAAACAAGGCTTACAATTCAATTAGAAACACTTCATGAACATAAGTCTTTTTAACCTATGTTTTTAGACAAGGCGCTAATCAGTGGGAAGGATAAACATCGAAACATTTACCCAAAAAGATATAGAACCAGTCAAAAATACACTTGTAATCCCAGTCACAAAAACACAAATCAAGTCGAACTTACTCCATTGAAACTCACGAATTTTAATATGTAACTAAATCATTTCAACAGACAACAGATTTATTAAAAAAATCATTCACACAATCTATTCTATCCATACACTAATAAAAAGTATAAAAGCACAAATATCAATGATTTCTATGACATCAACAAAAGAGACACAGAAACATAAACTAAAAACTTACTTACCTATAAACAATAAAAATACATTAAAAATTTATAAAAAAAAAATTACAAGTATATAGTATATATAATTAATCTTTTAGTAAAAAAAGTTTGATGCTGATAGGATAGCATACACCAAAAAAAAAATACAGCAACAACAACAACAACCAAACAACAAAAATGCATTTAACAAATTAACCTGTACTATGTCAAGTCATAAGGAGAACAACGAATTATATAGAGAACAATAAACACTAGGCAATTAAGGAAAAAGCAACTTTAGATCTTAATACAAAATAAAAGAATAATAGAGCTATAAATTACTAAACAGACTATACTAACAACCATTAAAGAGCAGTTAAACAAAAAAAATTGATCAGAAAGCTTTTGCTATCTAATATCCCAACTATACAAAGGCCTGCGGAGAATAAAAATAGATACTTTTCAAAACGAATTACTGTACCGGTTCATCCTCTTTCACAGCCTTGTGTATAACATAACGTAAGATTATGCCGATTAGCATTTATTTGGAAATTACAATCTACTCAACATCAATTGATAATCAGTTTACCTCGAGCTACTCACAACAGGAGAGTGAACTTGGCGGTCAAAAAAAGTTACCGTTTGAAGTTTTAAAGTGAATAAAACAATAAGTATCTTAGGAATACTTAATAGTAAAAGTAATAATACTCTCTACACTAAAAGGGTTAATTAAATGAATATACACTTTAATAAATATTAACACGTGATATAAAATATATCTTATTTTATATATATATTTTATCCACAATATTATCTTATTCTAAATTCATATTCTTTTAATATAATCTACTAAATTAATTATTATAATACTAATTCCAATGGTGGTGTGAAATGACCCAAAATACCTATCTTTTATGAAGCTCATAAAAGTGGAGAATGATTTTATTTATTTATTACCTATAATGTAACTCAATCTACATCTTTTATTGTTATTTGAAGATCTATATATATAGCCATAAGTGCATATTCTTAAATATCTAGTATCTATTTAAATATCGGTTATTTAATTTCATATCATTGCTATAAACCTAATTAACCATATCACTAAAAGCATTCGATATATATATCTCGCTACTGCAATTCTTCATATAGTTCCATAAAGTACTCGATTAGCTAACCATTACTACTTATACTTCTATTATATTAAACCACGAAACAATAATAGTATATATATATATATATATAGGACTATTAATAGAAGCTAAAAATAATAAGCCTTTGCACTATGTTATTTTTTTTACTTAATATCTTTTTATCTTTTATTATACATTATACTGTAGCTATATTTACTTGTCTTATTTAAATGTAAATCTATCTAGTAATATTAGTAATATACTTATCATCCTCTAAATTATTATACTCTTATATATATATTTGTTATCGGCTTGCACAGATATTTATCTATCTATATACCTAACTATCTTATTAATAATTATATATATATATTATATTTAATAGTATATATATATATATATAATATTAAATTTGCAACTGTATATATAAATTACTATATATATTATTTAAATTAATATATTATATCTATAACATATAATATTATATACATTCTAATAATCTTATCCTTAATATATTTCTTTTTTTCAAATATTAGATATATAATATAATTATATATTCTTAATCTAATATTATAATATATTTTAATTAAAAAAAAAAAATTTATTATTTTATTTATTTAATCTTTAATATAATATATTATTTGTGTATTATCGTATATTATTGTATCTGTAATAAATATATAAATATTTTAAAAACTGTATCTTATATATATATATTATGAATACATATTATTATCATTCTATATATATTGTACAATATAATACTTTAATTTCTTATACTTTCAAGTTTGATATAAAATTTATGGAAATATTAATAATCAATCTCTCTCTCTCTCTAGGAATGTAGTAAATTAATGTGCATGTAATTTCTTCATTACGGACCACCTTCTATTTGTACTCTTCAACATTCATATAATAGTTTTAACTATAAAAAAAAAAAAATTAGTATTAATTATTAATGTCTTAAAGGATCTTTCTTCAAAGAATGTATTTATTTCTACTTGACATTCTATTGATTGTCCATAATAATTAGAGCTATATATGATATACTTTTAGCTTTATAATAAGATCTCCAGTCTCAGTTCTAATCTAAAACTTAATCAGAAATTTAAATATATATATTATATTATTTATCTTATTAATATATATAGTATTATAACTATTTAATTATATATACGTATATATATATATAAAAATTAATCAATATTATATTATATTTAGTTAAGTAATATATCTATTGCTATATTTTCATTACATATATTATTAATATATATTTGATTCTATAAATAAAAAATTGCAATACAATATTTATGAAGTATGTAGTAATGATTATGAGTAAATTGTATGTTTATCATATTATATTAAAATTTTAACCAAACCTTGCTATACATATATTTAAACTCTTTAGCACGTGTTATATCTTATGTTATCAGTAAAGACATAATAATATAAATGTGATTATAATGAACTTCGAGAAAAATTTTCGTATTAATATGGAATATATCTCATGATATACTTTTTTATAATATTGTTTAATTTTAGGTACAGCTTAGAAATAGAGTTAACAATAATATATTAATAAAATTAAAATTTGGTAGTAACAGTATAATCGGGATTTATGTTCGATTTTTATATATTTTTTATTTAATATGAATATAATATTTATATATTCTAAATGGTTATATTATATCTACTTATTGATATATATGTTAATTTAAATATCTATATTTAATTATACCACATTAACTTATGATATAAGTTTTAAAATAATTATATAAGTTCATAATGTTATAAGAAACGCAAATTTTTAGTTTAATTAAATTATTTTTATATATAATATATTATTTTCAGCTCTTTATAAATATTATATAGTTAATACTTTTTCTATTTTATTTTTTTTTTAATTTTATATTTATTATATTATACATTAATATCTTACTAAACTTATATTATATATATCTTAAATACATATTATATTTTATAATTATATATATATATATTACCATATATAAATTATTATTAATTATATATTATTTTATTTATATATTTTTTATTTATAGCTATTATATTATAAATATTCTATTTTTTTTAAAATTTTAATATGTTTACTTTTATATATTTATAATATATAATTTTTTATTATTATATTATAATATTTTATATATATTATATTTATTATAATACTATATTTATATTTATACTAATATATATTTAATATAAGTTTGAGATTACTGTATTTATTTAAGAATAATTTCATTTAATTTGTGGTGAATTTTACCTAAATTGAGGAAACAGAAAATGAAAAAGAGTGAGTAGAAATTGATGTAAAATATGTTCAAAAGAGCGTGAGAATAATTTAATTGCTGAAGCTTGATTATATATAAAAAAAGCAGCGTAAAGAGAAATTTCTTGGTCTCAAGGGACAACAAAAGGTGAAATGATTATATAACCACTAATCTTATCTTTCAAGACTCTGTTCTATAATAGACAATACTGGAGTACGAAATGGTAAAGCAAATCAAAATAGATAAAAACAGAAGCATTTGGCTTCAAAGGAAATATTTTTAACTTTCGAATTAATCAAAACGGGGGAATTTTCGACATAATTAATCATCTATCTTGTCCTTCGATTGTTTTTTAAAAATTTAAGTTGATGAATATAGATATAAAATGTAGATTGGATGTGCAAAGAGTATGGGCATAAAGTGTAAAAAGTAAGCAATGGGGCGTATCTCAAGCTACTAAGATTTAAAGAACAGAAAAGAGAGATTAAAGCAATGTTGGAAGATAAGTTACACTCATATAACAGAATCTTAGGAAGGACATAAGAAAATATACGACAATAGCAGTAGTTCAAACTGCTCATTAAACATAAATCTCTAAAATATGTCGAAACTGCCTGACTAAGGAAAACCATGGAATCAGATTTATGGTATTAAGATAACAAAAAAGAAGTATGTTATTAGAACGCGGCTAGAATTTTACGAACTTGTAAATGTAGAGGTTGTGGCCTTAGCACATATAAATGTTGAAGAAATTCCAGATTCTGTTTGGAAATTCTCAAGAAATAAATTGTATGAGAGAAGCGTTTTGGGTTAATATCATAGACTTATTAAATAGGTCGCGGCGATAATGTTGAAAGTCAGCTAACATTCACACTAGTTTAAAGTTAAATTGTCCTTAATGTTTGCGACGATGCAATCTAATTACTGTTTTCACAAAGACCCTTATCTTCCCAAACTAATCGATCCAATAGCCTAAGATTTCACAATTAACAAATAAAATATAGATACATGATTAACAACCACTGGGTCGCATTTGTGGCGGCACTTAATACGAAACCCCATCTTAACTTAGTCCAAAAACTTTAGATGCAATAATATACATTATCACTTTGATTGCATTCATAGTTATAAACTTTTAACTTGTGCTTATGAATATAAACTGGTTATCGTGGATAAACGAACACTTATGAATTTTAAGAATATTTTTAGTAAAATTATGCCCTTTTTACTAAAGTCAAAAAGAAAAAGCGGAGATGGACACTGTTGCGATCTCTCAATATTCATAACCTTACAGTTTTCACAAAATTATACAAGTAGGATAACAAAATGGATAACCAACAGACCGTTGGTCCATACAGGGTTTGAGTTCGAGTCGGAGTCGGAGTGCGGGAGTGACGGTAGTTTTGAGAGAGTGAGTCGGGTCAGCATTTGAAAGGGGTGTCTCGCTCGCCCCAGTCGGGTGGCTATCGGCAGTCGGGTACGGCAGATCGGCTCGGCAGTCCGCGGTGCGGCAGTCGCCAGCTCGCGAGTCGCCGTCCCGGCTTAATTTTGAGGTTGATCGAATCGAGTCGGAGGGCCAATTTCAGGGTTGGATCGAGTCGGTCCCGGGTCCGGTAATTCAATCCGCTAGCGTAGGTAGAATTTTTGAGATGACAATATGAATTTGTGACTCTGTGTAGGACTTTATCGCTTCACTTACAGTTCAACATATATTACCAACATCAAACATGTAATTTGTTCACTTCAAATTTTTTTTTCTGCATTAGTTTTCATTTAGAATTTTTTCTCATGATTTCAAACTTCAACCTCTATACATCTTAGTTAATAACAGATGCTGAGGAAAAGAAACTTGTCAAGTACGAGAGAAATTCTCTCTTGACACTGGTTTCTCTACTGTCTGTTTATATTATTCTATCTACAAGTTAGCTATGAAGATGCACAAAAAGCTAATTGCACTTTGAACGGACATTTGTATCAAGTTGAAGAAGTATTCAGAAGCAGATTAAATTGCATTATAAAGTGATGAATCACTATCTATATACGCTCTCATTCATTTTAGAAAGCTCAGAAGATGGTTATGAAGAGTTCTAGAATATCATGAGTTTAGTCGCAGTTCGACTGGTTCAGACAAAAAGGTAAGGTTTCTTCCTCATCCTTGTACACAATTTTCTTATTTAAATGTCCTCTTCTGTCTGAAGAAGTGAAAATTTTGAACTTAGAAGCTAATTAGAAGAGGCCATCGCTAGCTCCAGGAATTGTTACAGAGCTGCATTGCTGTTAGATCTACATCCAAGCAATTAGCTTGACCCCCTTTTTTTGTCTTAGATAATATCACTAGAGAAATGAGGAGGCCTGGAGATGTATTCCATTTTAAGATATATTCTTATTGATAGATGAAGCCCTAGACTGTAAGTCATGTATGCAGTTCATCTATCTTATTATACTCTCCTATATTTATATATATATATATATACTTATATATATTAATAATAATAAATATATATATACTATTATGAAAAACTTATATCTTATTATATATCATATATATATTAATTTTCTTATATCATACTATTTTATTATATATTATCTTATTTAATATATTATATTATTTAATTTATAATAGATCTTAAGTCTATAAATAGATTATATATTATTTTATATTATATATATTATATATATATATAATATTTATATATAATTATAATTATTATATATATCTATATATAGTTTTCTATTATATTATATAATTATCTATATATATTTTTATATATATTATCTATTTATATATATATATTATTATATTTATTTTAATTTTAATTATCTTATATATATATATATATTATTATATATTATATTATATTTATATTTATTATTAATTAATTTTACTCTAATTTTTCATATTTTTAAATATAATAAACCCCCTTTAATAACTAACGTTAAATCAAAATTTTGATATCTTGTCATATACCTCTTCTCTTTTAATTTAACACAATAATAACTGTTAAATCCCCAGAGATCTAAGTTGTGAGTTACCATATTTTCCTCTCTCGAGACTACTCAATCAACAGTAATAGTTTGAGTGATACTATCATATAGCTCCAAAAGGGATCTCGCTGTCACTATAATACTAAGATTGACGTCAAAAATTATCTTTGCTATATTATATTATTAATATTTATTAAGTACTACATGTACTGACATGATCGATTAGAACAAGAAAATCATAACATCTCTATATTCCTTCCACTATCACTATACTCTATAATTCTTCATTAATAACCTCATCTCAATATTATATATTATATATATTCGAACAATAGATGTTTGAATTTTGAAACTGTGCTTAACTATCTTGCCTTGATTATGTGAAAATCCTCCATATAACATGAGACCTAACATACTCATATCTACACTATTGTTAAAGCCTCTGCTATTTGATTTTAATTTACTTGTTGCAAATCCTAATAACAGATTATCAATATATATATTAATATAATTATATTTATCGTATTAGTATAATGTATATTTATAATTATATTTATATAATAATAAAATAGATGTTTTATCTTGATACTATATCTACTATTAATAATATATTATTATAACATATAGATTATTTTATATTTATTGAATATAATATATCCATATCTTCCAATAAGTTTTTTGACACCTGAGTAAATTGTATGACGTCTGTGGTATACATTATTAGATAGTATATATAAAAACCGTGGGTGTAAGTTACCTATAAGATACCTATTTGGATAGCCATTCTGTATAATTTATACAGAATTAGGTTATGCTTGCACAGTTTTTGCACGATACTCAGTTTTTGATTGATCTATATGTTATATAGGAGAGATGTGTGTACCTTTACTTGTGAGAGTTGTAAGCACTACATCTTTTTGTGTATGGGTAGTAGTATTCAACTCATCGATTACAGTTGACGCACGATGAGCAGTAAATATATAGAACAGGTAAGGTAGAAAATAATCAAAATTCATGTGTGAATAAGAATAAATGAGATATGATGATACATTTATTTGTTATTTAAACTCGAAGCTTAGGGTAGTTAACAATATAATATCGAGATAAAAATATGAGAGTTTTTTTATGTGTAGAAAGCTATCAAAGAGATCGCGATAATAATGATATAAAAACGATTATTAGTAGGCATCAAGTACACAATTCTAGTTAAAATGATGAAATGTGAAAAATATGAAAGGTAATTATCTTATAGAAACAGTCCTCGCTGATTCAGTGTACAGGTATTGATGAGTAGATGAAATACTTGTTTATATAGTAAAATGATTAAAGAAGTAATTTGAAGTTTCAATGAAGTTTCACGTATCAATTTGGTGACTATATGTCGGATGGTTTGTAGCTCAAATATTAGTGCAAGGCTTGTAGTGAGCGAAAAGGAACGTAGGTCAATAATTAGGGCTTAAGATATTTCTGTTGAAACTGATATATTGAGTACTCATATTTTGATAGTTACGGCTAAGATAACTATGGGTATTATTGAGTTCAATTACTTAAACTTCAAGCTAAAATAATTGGAAGGACCTAAACATTATCTTCGACGACGTAAGCTATAGTGTGTAGTCCAAGTTGTAAACCTGTATTATTGGTTTTTTAGGACTATTTATGTTTAGTTTGGTGCAAGCATTTGTAACCTCGACCGCGTTGTTACTCCGATCTTTTCCCAACGTGTGTTTTGTACAAGAAATTCGCATAGCATGAGTTTCAATAAGCGAAATCGCGAAGAACTATGACGTATGATATTAGAGTTGATCTTGCACCAAACGATCGAGCTCATCTTCCCTACTAGAGTAGCTTATCACTTCTGATTCATATTCTGGCGTCGAATAACTTCACGTACATTTATCAATACATCTCAATACTACCCTCAACCCTTACCCCACCCCACCCCCTCCTCTCACCCCCATACCTACACAGATCCAATAATCGAGAGGTGAGATTGTCATCTCTCATCTTTACTTCACGTGTTGTAAACTTGTAAGTTGAATAAGGTCAATCATTTTGGTGATCAATATGGATACCAACTAAAATATTAGTAGTTAGCAATAAACAGATGTAGTAACTTACAACAAACCTTTTGGAGTCATATAGTGTACTCCCTATAAATGAGCATATTAGATTTATAATAAAAAATAAAAATTAATTATTGATGCAATGAACTAAATGAAAGATTGATCCTATTCCAGGTGCTTAACTAGGCTGATTGGTGTTAATTTGTATGAGTATATCCAAAAGTAAAAAATCCAAATAAAGTAAGTCTACATACTAATAGTTTGTACTCTTGTTGAGCAGACTACATGTAACTTCCATATCTTTATGTCTATTCTCAACTTTTTAACTATTATATTATATAGATATCGTACTTAACAATTTATTATATCTAGTGTTACCTTTATATCATTTGATTAGGTCACTAATCACTATTATATCTTAGGCAAAGATTACAGAATAATATTTTATATTATATATTATATTTTAAAAATATTCTTGCAAATAACTGCTAATCAATGGCTATAAATTATAGAAACAATAATAAAATATGTAATAATTAGTTTACTTTTATTTAGATGCATTGAATCTCCTTATAAATAGGCGTTTTCGTACTTGTGCTATGATTTATACTAATAGGTCTTACGTAAAATTTAAGTAATGAGTGATATAAGATCTGCTCAATGATCTTAGTTCTGCTTAGGTCGAACTATATGTTGGAAAAAAATTTAATAGTAAAAGTGCAGATTCTTATTAGGTTACTCAATAGAATATATTACTCCCGAGTTTCGAGAGAAGAATGGCTTTTGTGTCGTGGACCAAAATTAATATGAGTTAGATGTGAGTATAGCCGCCGTCCAAGAGTATCCCGGTGATATATAGTTAGGATATGAAGGATGTATTAGATGACAAGTTGTTAAGTTATAAATCGCATATGGTTACAAGACTAACACGTTAAGGTGCTGATAATAAGCTTGTCAATGTCAGAAAACGTTTATTCACTCAGCACCTTATTTAGAAAGACTTGTAAGGATATTGCGCTCGTAGATATTGTTTCTCAAAATTCGCTTTCTTTTGTTGGTTAGTTAAGCTTGTGGAGAGCTTAAGGAGTAGGAATTTCTTTAGAAGTCGATTTGTCTTTCGTACCATTTTGTGCGCTAGACATTTACGATATTATTTTAGTTTCGAGGATCTTATGATTTGATATAAGAGTAAGTTGAGAACATGTCTAAATACAAAGTTTATAAGAAATGAAATTAAGATGCTATCAGTTCCGTAGAAGAGTGTATCGTTTGCTTTTTCTCAAAATTGGCCCCTGCTAATGAAGAATTATTAGCTCACTTTGGGTCGATTAAATGTCGAGGAGTGTCCCTCTGGCCCCGAAGCAATTAATTTTAGTTCATGCGGCATTATTGAAATAAATTTATATAACCCTAAGGTCTCGGTTATATATATCTATTTATAGGTTAAGAGGCGATTTCTTTAGATAACTAATAAATAAATCATTTATTTACGAGGATATATGGTTGATACTCCGAGCTACTATCTTAGAAAATGAGATAACAAAACTGTCCTTTTTGCATATGTAATTCTTTAATTGATAATTCGTTTCTTCGGAATCTATTTGGAAATTCAAGAATTCAACTTTACCAGTGATATCGGTATCATTTTATGTCCAATTAGGATTTAAAGTAAATTATGAAATCACGTCTATACTATTCAAAATATTATTACGATTCTATTAGAATAAAATTACACCAACAATAAATTTATGTATAGAAACAATACAACACAAAACATAATAATTAATCAACCCATGAACTCATCGAACACAATCGGATACAGCCATAAAAATTATTATTAATAGGATGTCGACTTGAAGCAGTGTTCGCCCAAGCTTGGATAAATTATAGTTAGGGCGAAACTACTTTCAATACTTAAATAAAATAGATCTTATTAATCATAATATGTCTGATAATATTTATTATTAACCATAAGAAATTATTATATATCCAATACTATTATCATAAATTTTATTAATTAAATAGAAAAAGCATACAATCTCTTTAATATTTTCTGATAAATATTTTAAGGTAATTAATAATTCTATTTCAGTATTATATATATAATAAATATTTATTATAATATTTTATTTAAAATTTACCTCTATTTTATTTTATATTTCTTATTAATATTTATTTATTATATATATATTATAATTATATATTATAATATTATATAATATAATAATAATATATCTTAATATATAATATATTAATATTATTAGTAATAGTAATATATATTAGTATATATATTATATTAATTGTTAGATATATAAATGGATTCAAAGATTTAAGATAGAATTCAAGTGAGAGTTATAAATAAGTAGACTAACTATTTACTTTATCAATTATTACTTTTACAAAAAATATAGATATGTCTAGCCGATTAAATCTTTGAGTACTACCGAAAAATATTTTTCCCAGTATAGTACTATATGTTATACTAATAACTATATACGTATTTTAGAAAAAAAAACAAATTAGCATTAATCATATACTAAGTCTCAGTACTTTAGGAGCCTAAACTAGTATCTTTTTATAATGTTACTCTATACATTTAATATCACTTGTAAAACAAATAATATATTAATCCCTCCTGATATCTTTACCACAATTTGTAACTTATTTGGTATGATAATAGTTGGTATTTACTGTCCATTCTGTATAATATACTTCTATACATTATATGTATATATCAGTGTAGGCAGTACAACAAAGATTTCTCATTATATAATATTAGATAATTATAATTACTGCCCCCTACACTTATTTATTTTTTTACCTTTATATTAATTATAATAGTAGTATTTAAGTATTATTATTATATATACTAGTATAATATATAAGATATATAATATAAGCGTAAATATTTTATTATAATATTAATCAACTGCTATATAAAATATAGTTAATTTAATATTAATATATATATAGATACTATTATATATTTTTTTATTACTTTACAATATATATAAGATTGTATTGCACTGGTTAATTTATATTGAATGGTATGATGTAATAAGAATTTAAGATCAGATTAATTATAATTATATAACCTTAATAATATTGAGAATATCATAAGTTATATAACTATAGAATATATTTAAAGTTATAGCCCTAATTTAATATTAATTCCAATACACCTCCTTTTATCATAATGGTACAAATTATAAGTATATTAAGTTAAGATAATATAGTATAACTACTTTAATTCTACTTAATCAATACAGCGAATTAGAAGCCTTTATATTACGATAATCCCATTAGTAATGTCATACCATCCTTATAGATTAAATATATAATATTTTACTTAGGATTTCCTGTCAGAAAGACAATAGAGATTAAATAAGGTTATTAAGATATTTATTTAAACTATAATATCTTTAGGTTTTTGAATAAACAATGTATTGATTTATAACTTATATTTATAGTAAAATATATATATAATAGTATCACTATTTATATATTATTTATTATTATAATTAAATGATTAATAATTAATATATGGAATTTGATTAATTGAATGAAATAATATCTACTCATATCTTATTTTCGGTTTCATTATCTTTAATATACTGATTTGGAAATTGTTTCAATAATTGAAACATAGTTAATACTATATGCAATATCTCCATTGACTTTAACCAAATTTTATTCGTAATAATTATATTATTAGTGTTTTGATTTTAATTTATCTATTAATTAAGTTCATATAGTAAACAGGTGTGTCTAGATACTTATATTCAATAATTATAAGTAATCATCTATGCTTAATTATATCAATAAAATATGCTATATATATAATTATATAATAATATGCTGCTGTATGGATAACTAATATTAATTGGGGCTACCTTATGAAGACAACAGCCTCATTGCCATCCCTACTTCTTCGGCATTTATCAGTCCATTATTATCTGTGTCTACGTGCTGGAAAGCCTCTGGGATAAGTTCTTCGAGTGTTAATTCCTAGGTCATTGAAAGCTGGTTTAATGATGACCATACTATTTATCAATTCCTACTATACGAGTTTTCAGTTTTATACAATAATAATTTTCATTAATCGTGTTAAATAAAGACATAAAAACATATAAATACATAAATATAAGTTTTAATTTAAATATACTTATTTTCATCTGAATCAGCGAACATAGGATTTCAAGTTGGGTAAGGCCCTATATATCTCTCTAAAAAGATTCAACATCCTTTGAAAGGATGTAAGTATTAATGCCTTCAGCAGCACTAAAACCATTTTTCCGGGCATATTTTGATTCAGCAGCACTCATTCTCTCATACAAGAGAGAAGTAAATCTCATCCGAGGTTGATAGCTTATTAACCGCACTCCTGTATAACTGCATTATAGCGAAACCACATGTTCGGTGTAAATGTCATAGATTACACCCGTGCGCGCTATATGTATTAGTCCTCAAAGTATGTCAACATCGTCAAGATGCGATGTTATTCGTTTTTTATTTTAAGCAATGCGGTAATATTTTCATATGTTCGAACTGTGAAACCTATACAGGTACCGAATGAAGGTCACACAATCGATGGGTTTTCCCAATAGTTGCGAACATCAAGGGGTTTAATACCGTCACATGATGAGAACGCAGCGTCTATTCTATTATGACTGCTCACACTGTCACCTCTGATAGAAATATTTCACTACTCGTCGAACCATTGGATAACATACACCCTTATCTCTAAGCTCATGCAAGCAGCGATGTTCGATAATCTTGATGTTAAATCCCTCAGCACAAACGAATAAGGTCTATTATTTGATGACCCTTTGGTAGGAATACAAGCATGTAATCGGTACCATCCGTTTTGACGATTAAACTATAAATGTATACAGCTGCTGGGAAATAACGAAGCTCCTTGTGAAGATATCAACAATACAGGTGTCGAAGATGTGGGGGAGATGACAATCTGTAACCAAAGTAAGCGAAAAAATTGTCATACTGAGGAAATCGTATGGCGTAAACAACCCTTATAGGTATTGAGTTCTTCCTTTCAACCAATCAGAAGAAATAAAACATAGAAACCAATGCACGAACGAACCATATCAGGTTCAAAAAGGGTAATATATTCTCATTAGACAACAACAACAAACAACAACAACAGACAACAACACACAACACAACAACAACAACAGAACAACAACACAACAACATCAAGCAACAACAACAACTAAACATAGTACAAAATAAGTTCTTTATATACCAACCAACGAATATAGCTAACGTAACATGTTTTTTCGCAATTAATAAAGCTAACTATGCATAACCAGAACTAAGATATAGGCACAATGAACAAACCCTAACACACCTTACGTAGATAAACAAACTAAACATTAACTAAAGTTCCATACTTTAATCAGCAGTAAAGTACCTAGCAAAGCTTAAGCTAATACAAAACGTAACCTATCACACTTTTTCAATAGCATATCTCTAACATATAATGTTAATTTTTTACATTAACAGCTGATTTACGTAGCATTTAGAGAATCATTTTCGTGATAATCATAGCACAAAGTGAGTTCTTTATAAACTAACCATCAAATATATGCCTTAAACATAACAAAGGTTTTTCATATTAATAAGCCTACATACCATCCATATGACTAGAAAAAATGTAAACGACAAACTAACACATACTTAAGCATGAATAAAGGTTAACATTAACAAAGTTCCATCACATAACCGGACCAAATATTAACTACATTGCAATACAAAATGACGTAAACCTATTCACATTTTTTCCAAGCATATCTCTAACATTTAACGTTATTTTAAACCAGTGGACCAACTAAACAGTAATATTAACAAGATTTTATCATAATCTTGTCTCAATTAATCCATACAGACCAATACGAATAATTGTAAACAATAACAAAGTTTTAATCCAAACATAACACAAAAACAAGTTCTTTATATACTAACCTTTGAATATATGCTTAACCAACAAAGCTTTAGCAATCAAGTAAGCTAACATATCTTAACCCGCAACTGAGAATATATGTACAAAGGCCAAACTTTAACATACCTCGCGTCTGAAAAATCAGCTAACATCCTGAAAAATTCCCTACTTATCACAAGGTAAAAGTAAATAATAGGTCATACATACCTCGATATGTTCCCGCTTTTCTAGCATATCAGCAACAGGTTAAACCGCATCATCTAACAAAATCCCTCCAAGTGACCAATCTATCAAAGATACCAACATTTGGAACTACGTGAATTAACACCATCTTCATCAAAGTGTCACTCGTTTTGAGTATATAAACATCAATTGACCTATGAATACTAGACATTAGCAAAATTCTAGGGCAAACTACATTACAACCACAAAAAACTTTAACTAGGCTCACGTTTTCTCTAACACAGTCATCGTCAGTTAACACAGTAATATCTTACAAAAAAAATACTCAAACGTTTCTCTATAACAAATCAGTGTTTTTTCCACATTGTCATAGTAATATTTATACATATAGTACCTAACCTTACTTACGAATAAACAGTTTTTCATTAATCAAGAAGTATCTAAAGCAACACATAACCTTCCGAGAGAAAACCCCATGGGGATGTGCTCCTTGTAACAACTAACGCTTTCATGAGGTAACATGAAATATTTTTATCCTTACCTTTTGAGACCCGGCCCCCCTTTCAGACCAAATAGTCATTTCAAAAACTGTAGATTAGGCAAGCGCATCAATCAACGAGGCGAATTTGATAGCACACTGTAAGCAACTGTAAGCACTACTTTGGTGATCACCCAGAGAGATGCACGAAGAACCAATCTCGGGGTACCGCCTGAAGGGGATGTAGCGGTAAGCAATGCCCTTGGGCTGTAGCCCTTATGTACAGGTAAAGACGTTATTATCTAACAAATCCCTTAGCAAAGTGAATTCAATCTTATCAAAAGTAACATTTAACAAAGATTTATTCGTAATTGACACTATCTTCATCAAAGTGTCACTGTTTCGAGTTTAAACATTTGAACTATGAATAAAACGTAGACATAGCAAAAATTCTAGGGCAACCTGACATCACTCCAACAAAACTTACCTAGGCTCACCGTTTTCTAACACATCATCGTCAGGTAACACAGTAATATCTTACAAAACTCAATAATTTCTCTACCAAATCAGTGTTAATTTCACACATCCATAGTAATATTTAACATAACGTAACTAACTTACGAATAAACAGGTTTTATTAACCAAGAGTAATCTAAAGCAACAAACACATCACCTCCCGAGAAAAAACCCAGGGGATGGCGCCCCCCTGAAAGGGTGCGAATCTTGAGAGGGGGATCACCCCCCGAAGGGGTGTAAGCGGGGGTTACCCCTCCAAGGAGGGGTAAGCCCTCAGCCCTTCGGGGCTGAGGGCCACGGAGCCCGCTTACACGCCCTTCGGTGGTGATCCCCCCTCTCAGATCGCACCCTTTCAGGGGCGCATCAAATAACTACTCACATCCAATTTTAGCCCGATACGTTATAACCGCTAACATAGGTTTTCAGGACGAATTTGACCTTAGGCGCTAAGGGGGCAG
The DNA here is from genome assembly GCA_015478945.1 of Trachelipus rathkii. Lineage (NCBI taxonomy): Eukaryota > Metazoa > Arthropoda > Malacostraca > Isopoda > Trachelipodidae > Trachelipus > Trachelipus rathkii. The sequence goes on along the minus strand of JABUQX010034005.1, from coordinate 27,569 downwards.
CACCCCCTTAGGGGTGACCTAGAGGTCACCAAAACTTGCGTGGGATCAGTTTATCAACCTTCATAAGAACATATACCAAGTTGAAAGGCTATACGTTAACTCTAACCCATGTAGATATATATCGGACTCAGAACCGGATGCGAAGAAGCAACCGCGGCGGAATCCAAACCGGAAGTGCGTAAAAAAAACGATCCCTTATACAGGGATCGTTTTCGACTCAGATTCGATTTCTTCGGGAGAATCGAATTTCGACGTAATAATAATAATAATAATGTGTAAATGTGTATGCGCCACGCGCGCAGTCTGTGTCTGTCGGTCAACAGACCTTCGGTCTGTTTGACCTCCAGGTGGTCGGTCGCCCAAACGATTGTTAGGCCTACTCATCCACTCAGATCAAACAACAAGGGCGTAAGCGCAATATCGGCGTTCCACCACTCTGGGGTGACCACCTCTATAATACATCCCTACAAAGACTTGAAAATTTACACGATTCGAAGCTTATCCCATATATACATTATATTCCGAAGTTTAAAGCAAATAAGCTTCTTATACTTTTTGAAGAAAAAGCGGTCGATCTCTCGGACGGACATCACTACTTATATAGGTTAGGTTATAGGTTTACTGCATCGTCGATCCATATAGTTACTTTTTAATTTACTACCTTCTAGATCAGGTTATGATAAGTATTGTTAATTATACACAGAATCATATATGAAAAAAAAATAGAAAACGAATTTTGGTTTGCCATCTGAACGTTCAAACACCTGAGGTTTGGTTTAATCAGTGTCATAAAGATACATTTAATTTGTAACTTTAGTGTAAATTTGTGTAATAAAAATATGAACTGTTATTAAGAAAAAGAATAGAAGGAAACATTCTCTCTCCTCTCTCTCTCTTCTAATATATATATATATATATATATATATATATATTATATATATATATATAGTTATATATATAACTATAATATAATTATTAGTATTATATATATATATATTAATATTATATATATATATTATCATTATGGTATATATATACTTATGATACAAGCGATTAATTACGATGCTGATGACAAAGATGCGAAATTTGGAAATATTAAAAAATTAATAATAAAGTAAGCAAAAACGCTCATTTTGCATGAGAAAGAAAATGGGATTTTAGTGCTAATGCGTGAAAGAATTTAAGGTAAACGTAAAAAATAATGTTTGTGGGTAAAATACGTTCTGTATTGTTTTGTTTTTGTCATTTGACAAACTATTCCTTGTTTGTTGTATGTATACATAACAAAACATATCATAACCTGAACTTAGAGGGCAGCAAACAACAACCTAACCTATATAGATCGACGATGCAGTAAAACTCAACCCCTATATGGATCGCCTATGCAGTAAATTTCGGCCTAATCTATATCGATCTACTTTGCCGTAACAGCTTTTCTCTTCTTTTTGGATAAGAGTTTTCCACTACAGAAAATATCCCAAGACGTCGCTGCGTCTCGGGCGCTTTCAAAAGTACGATATAGTAGTAGGAAGTATCGCAGAGGCTAAAATTTTAGAGGATAAACTCTCACACTCTTTCCTGAGGGGTATTTAAGGCCTAACTGACGTCACGTGGCCACCGGCCACGTGCGTCTCACACACACGAAGTGTGAGTATCCCTCTCCCCACGTACGTTCATGGGGTGTTTTTACCCTCCCAGCTACGTTCATGGGGTGTTTTTAACCTTCCCAGCTTCTTTCAGAGGGTATTTTTTATACTTCAAGCTCTTTCCTTTTATTTTAATACTTCATTCTCTTTCCTGAGGGTGTTTTTACCCTCCCCAGTTTCTTTCAGAGGGTATTTTTATACTTCAAGCTCTTTCCTGAGGGTGTTTTACCCTCCCAGTTACGTTCATGGGGTGTTTTTAGCCTCCGCAGCTTCTTCCAGAGGGTATTTTTATACTTCATGCTCTTTCATGGTGTTATTTTATGCACATAATGGCCTCCGTGAGCTTTGGTTTGAACAAGACGGAGCTACTTTCCGTACAGCGCGAGAAACAATGAATCTATTCGGAAATCATTTTGGTGAGCAATTGATTTCACATTTTGGACCTGTGAATTGGCCTCCTAGATCGTTCGATATCACACCATATTTTTTTTTTAATTTTCCCCCCCCCCCCCCCCCTTTGGGGGTACGTGAAGTGCACTGGTCCCTTCAGGGAATAAGCCCAGCCTCCATTCGAAAGCTTTAAAAGAAGCCCACATTGCTCGCGCTATTCATGACATACCCGGTCGCTATGTCTCGAACGCGTCGTCCACGATTGGACCTTCAGGATGGACCATTTAAACCGTAGTAGCAGGCAACATTGAAATGAGGTAATCTTTAAAAGTAAATGTCATACAATGTTCTTTCGACTCATATTAAACTTTTCACCATAAGCTTCAATGCTATGCTTCTATTTCCATGCGTAATAACAACCTCCAAATGAATCACCCGTTATATATATATATAATATATATATAATATATATATATATATATATATATATATAGTATTATATATAGTATATATATATATATTATATATATATATATATATATATATATATATATTTAACTATGGAAAAGTTTTAAACATGCAATTCACTCGACTAGACAACTATAACAGCTGCATGAACAACAACCCGTAACAACAGCAGCACCAGCAAAACCAAGCGATAACAACGTGGGAGCATGCTGTTCAAGAGCTTTTTTACATTCTACCAGACTCAACATTTTTTTACTCACCTTCTATTCATTCATTAATAAAAATGATAAATAAAATTTTAGAAAATTAACACGTCCATTTACTTTCTCCGTTTCATAATTATATATATATATAATATATATATATATATAATTATATATATATATATATATATATATATATATATATATATATAATATATATATATATATATATATATATATATTATATATATATATATATATATATATATATAATATTTCAGGAATAGGAAGCATGTCGTAGCCTGAGGTAACTTGCCAGGGTGAAGTAACTTTGATGGTAAACTTGAACCACTAGAAGTTCTCCTGGCGAAGGAAAATAAACGCTCATGAGGTGTAGTGTTTGTCGCAGTGCAAATGAGAGATCGTATAGAATGAAGAGCTTCCAAGAGGACTGCCTCCCAGCATTTCACAGGAAGATTTTTTGTTTGAAGGGCTTATGCAATAGTTTTCCAAATCACGGCCACGTATCTCTCATCCTGCATTCCCAGTTGGATGATAAGAGGTGGTTCGAATAGTAGATACGCCATGACTAATCAAGATATCCCTCTCTTTAGAAGACATGAAAGAAGATCCTTGATCGGTATGTATATATCCCGGCAATTCGAATATTGACAAGAGATTTGTTAAGCAGAGTATCACTGTTTCGGCAGAAGTGTCCTTACAGAAATAAGCAAACGGAAAACGTGAAAACTCATCAACTATGACAAGTAATCTGTTGATTGAAGAAGATGGAAGAGGTCCCTTAAAATCAAGACTTATACTACGGTCAAATGGTTTCAAAGCATGTACTAAAGATTCACTGTCCTTTCTGTAGAACTGAGGCTTAACCTTGCTACAAATCCGACAGACGACAAAGTTTTCTAACGTCACTCGACGGAATACTGGAAGGTTTCTGCTCGAACAACACGCGTCACACGCCACATCAGTCAGCAAGATGAAACATTTTCGTTACGCCAGCATTGTGTAATTCAGTAAGAGTAAAACGTGAAAATACAGCAGCCCATTCTCGATAGCGCATCTGCAGCAGTGTTAAACTTTCCGGGTCTATACTCTACCTCAAAAGAATAAGGCATTAACTCTGTTCTCCATCTCAATATTTTTTCATTCTTAATTTCATTCTGTGCGACCATCCTGATTTAAAGTTGCACCAATTGCAGAGTCTGAGGCGTCGGTTTCCACGGTAAAAGGTATCCTATCGTCAATCCTCATTTTAACAGCTTTGATTATAACATTTTTTGAAATCTTCTATAGCCGCCTTGGAGGTGTCGTTAAGAGGGAATGCAGCGTCGATAAGAGGTCTAATTCTTGTAGAATAATTGGGAACCCAGCGAGAATAATAAGCAAATAAACCGACCATACGGAGTAAGTCCTTTTTAGAGAGTGGCAGAGGCATTTCTTTCAATGGTTGAAGTCGGGTTGGGTCAGGCCGTAGCTCATTATTCTTTATCTCATAACCAAGTAATCGGATTAATGTTTTTGAGAACATACATTTATTCTTATTAAGAGTAAGGTTATAAATTTTAGCAATTTCAAAGAATCTTCTCAAATTGTTGTCATGTTCCTCCTGAGTAGAACCACATATTGTAACGTCATCAAGGTAAGCAAAAGTTCCTTGTAGGTTATTAGTTCGAATCATCTCATCCATTATTCTTTGAAAACAGGCAACTCCGTTAGTCAAGCCAAAGCTCAATCTTTTGAATTGATAAAGACCTCCATGAAGTGGTACTAGATGATAAGCACTTTTTAAATCTGTTGTACTTAACACGGTATAATGTGCTATAGAATTAACTAGTTCTTCAATATTAGGAAGAGGATAAGCATCTAAATAGGTAAATCTGTTTATAGTCTGAGAGTAATCTACAACTAACCGTCGCTTATTCTTTTGGTGAACAACAACAACTTGAGCTCTCCAAGGAAGAACTTCAGAAGGAAGACGATTAACTTCCGATTGGATAAATTCAGTGTCGGTATTTCTGAATCTACGAGATTTAGTAGTAATTGGATGGTAGTCAGCAGATAAATGTGAAAATACTCTGGGAGGTGTAATTTTTTGAGCAGCTAGAGAGCATATATCGAGTGCTGGCTTCGGTCATCCATATATTATTTTCAAGCTTGAATGTTGCTTAAGGAAGGGAACCCTAAAATAATATCAAGAACATAGAATTTTCTAGAACTAAGAAGCTTATTCCAAGGTAGATATCATTTATATTTATATTGGTTTCACATACCTTTGTTATTCTAGAAGAGAGATTTGACGAGGCCATAGATATATATCCTGAATAAGGTTTTAGTGGTAATTTGA
>JABUQX010034005.1:0-17500 GCA_015478945.1 Trachelipus rathkii | reverse complement strand
CGGGTATGGCGACGACAAAATTTACAGATGGGAGGAGGGTTCCGTGACATATAGTGGCTGTGAGTGATATTGGTGTAGACAAGCGTGCAAGTATCGCCTAGTGCAAATGATTTCGTCGGTGAGAGGAAGACCACTCACCAATGCTCGGCTTTATATTTCTAAGTTTCGCCCCTTGCTGACCACTCGTCTAGCACTCTTACCAGAAGCCTTGTCAGAGAGCAGGACAATAATCAGCTGATGGGAGGCGATTTTGTTGAATGGCATTCGGAAGGCACGTAGAACCGCAACGAAAGAAGAGGCGGCCATTTTGGCCTCTTTCAGCGATTTCGTTGCCAGTTACCCCTACGTGAGAGGAGTTCCAACATAGTAAGATTTGTTTGTTACGAGAGTGGAGCAGTCGAAGAAATTGTACAGCGGATATCATTGTGTTTTTAGAATAGGGGCTTTAAGCGCCTGGAGGGCGCTGAGCGAATCTGAATAAATGACATAAGAGTGGTCTTGGTTAAGGAATAGAATTCGAGAAAGTGCAATCATTATTGCCACAAATTCTGCCGTGAAAATTGAAGCATGAGGGGGGAGGGTATGGGAGAGGTTGCCGTCAGGAAAAAGAGCAGACGCACCCACACTCCCCTGTTTTAGAGCCGTCAATAAACACGAGTAAATCCACCATGAACTGCGGAATTATACAGGAATGGCAGGGGGGAGGATGGCTAGATTTGGAGAGAGACGTCAAGACTAGGCAAATGTGAGGGGCAGGGATAACTCAAAGGTGTAATACCCTTCATCATACAGAAAGGCAGCACCTTTTGCAAAGGCATGTTGAGAAAGTTAAAAATGTTATATGCAAATGGGCCATAGGATGATTCTGAGGTACTCTCGCAGAATCGGTTTTTCGACAAATGGAATTGGGGTTGAAACGAAGATAGACTTTGTGCACATGATGTATTCCCGTCGAAGAGAGAGTGCAATCAGATCGGATTCAACTTCGAGGTTCACGCCGGGGGGACGATCGGAAGGCTCCAGTGGAGATACAAATCGCTTTTTTGGATGGAATCGAATAGGTGTAGTAGAGTGGGAAGGCTGACCATTTTACTGCCCAGCCATAGTCTACCTCGATCGCAATTAGGGACTTGCGATCGAGCACCCCAAGATATTTGAGGCGAGATAGCCTAATAGGTCAAGCACACGATGACAAGTTTCAAGAGTTTAATGCTGTCTTTGTATGTTAGGTAGTCATTAAATGAAGTCCTAGAAATTTGCTGATAGTTACAGAATGGGTGAACCATATAGGCAGCGTGCCTTCTTTCGCGTGAAGATGGCATGTTCTCGACTCCCTTTTTATTCTCAAATATCTGCCTCTGAGCGTTTTTGGGTGAGAAATGGTAACCATGGATTACCCATTTGAAATATTCTCATACGCTAGTTGAGTTCGCCTTGAAGAAATGACGCCTGGCACCCGGCAATTTATAGCGCCAAGTTATCACAAAGAGAAAAAATTGACTCCTCGATGGGATAGAACATTGAATCCGAGAGCAAAAATAATACACCTAGAATCACTGCCTGCGAACGTCTCATCCAGAGTAACTGAGTGATAGAACTAAAGAGCACCGAACCTGGATGGATCTGTCTGACGGAAGGCATTAAATAAAGAGAGGAGCTGTCCTCGGAAACCTTGGGCGATTGGAGTTTAAGGATAATCCAGTTCTCCACGTGTGTCATAAGTTTTCTCAGTTCAAAAAAAGACCACAAAGGGACCATCTCCACCCAGTTGACGAAGCTTCTCGTGATGTTATGAATCTAGTTTTAACACGACTGCGCAGTCGAACGATTGTTTGGGGAAACCAAAACTGGAATTTAAAAGACCTGGCCCCTCTCCAGAGCATAGAAAAGGCGGCCTGAAATCATTTTCTTCATCAATTTACAAGTATGACAGGTCAGCGAAATTTTTCTGTGGCTGTCCGCCAATGTCGGATCTTTGCCAGTTGGGATGATACGGGATTTACAAAGTGTACTCCAATAGATGGAAAAGCGGATTCGATCCAGAGTTTGTTAACAGATCCAGAAGAACTGCGGTCGCAGAGGGATATGACGGAAGGCATTATGTACGAGAGTTAAGTCTGGGCCAAGGTCACCGTCTTTGCTCTTCGCCAGTGCAGTTTGATACTCTGCAAGTGCAGAAAGACGGTTATAAAAATGATCTTTCCCTTTCGCTGTTACAAAGTCTGGCGGTGCAGTGTTAATTCTCAATTTTTGAAAGGCTTTGGGATAGCGGAAAGAGCCCAAGTGGCTAGCAAAATTATAACCTAGTGCATCTGCAACAGCTGTGGGAGCAGAGATCTTATCGGTTATATCAGGCCCGTTACGGAGGATTGTGGGTGAAGAGATGTTGGAGCGGTGAAATATTTTCTATGCAACTTTCCGCACTGAAGAAAGAGGAGTTGTGGAGTTTACAGTCGAAGCATAAGTTCAAAAGTATTGTTTACATGTTTGGCGATTAATTCGACGAGATCTCGCCGCAGCTGCATTAATCATGTTTGGTGTGGTGCGGGTATTGATTGTAGAGTTTTTTTCTCCCAGTTAAGGAGTTTTTTTTCTCCTATTTAAGGACCAGGGGCCTACATCAAATCCACAAGAGAGAGAAAAGGAGAGAGGAGAGAGAGAGAGAGAGAGAGGAGAGAGAGAGAGAGAGAGAGAGAGAGAGAGAGAGAGAAGAGAGTCTGAATCAGATCAGGAGCCAACATGACCCGATCATGGAGTTTGAAAGTGTTCAGGTCATAGGAAGTGGGGAGAATTCATTGTTATCCAATATGGTAAATAATCTGAAATGTAATTGTGTTATACGTATGATGATCTTTCCATACTATATATTTGAAAAAAACTAAAAAGATTTCTTATGAATAACATTTAAACTGAATGATATTACTCTAAATAGTTATTTCTTAGTTATTTAAATTTTATCAGTACCTGTTTTTTATTTAAGTAATATATAGTAAAGAATTCGAAGTATTATAATGCTATACGATTTGTAGTAGTCAAATCATTATAACAAAACGTCTTCTTGTTAATTTAACAGTAATTTTATTTGTTTTTCATATTTTTGACTATTTAATGTTAATGATTTTTTAGCAGTACTTGTTGTTCATAGTAATGTACCTATAGTAAATAAATCGGAGTATCCTAGTACTGTACGATTTCCTTACAATTTATGCAAGGCGTCCTAGACTTATCTGGACAACTACATACCATTAAATATATTATGGGCAAACCAATAAGTTTCAAACAAACATATTTAGAATCTTTATTATTCAATGTTATAAACATTCAATAATTAGTGATTCAAAACATCCAGTCGATATTCCAAATTCTGCCATGTACGCACCAGCATATAATATAAACTATAACAGCTACGATCCTTGCTTTTAAAGTTCCCCAGTTCCTGTATTTAGAACGATGTATTTTTATGATGACCTTTATGATGTATTTCTAAATATCTTATCTCCCCAAGACTGGGGGTAAGGTGTGATACACGCACCGGAAACAGAAAAGTAGTAGAAGAATATGACGCAAGTCGAAAAGAAAGCCCAGCCTCACCGCCCCTTCTATATCTTTTAGTGAGAACTCGTCGCAGTCAGAAAAATCCACCCTAGAACTTCAGGGAACCACAACGGACCCTCACTATGGCATCTCGTCAATGTAGGGTTCATCCCTTGTCCCAGGTGGGCCACAACCATACCCCCTCACAAAACCCCGCCATTCACCCCAATTATGCACCTTTCTGCTCTCCTCAGTCAAATTCACATTCCTCTCCTCTAGGCATTCCTTTACTGACTCAATGCACCTTTTCTTCCGTCTCTCAGCCGGTCGATTCCCAACACACTCACCACTATACATCCGCTTAACCAACCGACTATCATCCATCCTTTCCACATGACCAAACCATCTCAATGTACTTGCATTTATTCTCTCATTTACTCCTTTCTTCACACCACACAACTCCACTAATCAATACACAACTAATCACAGAAATAAATCACCTTCCTAACATTCTCATTTTCACCCACAACCCAAAAGATACCTGTTATACTATTCCTTTTTCGATCACCTATCCAACCATTTAGGTCACCCAGTACAATCACTCTGAAGCTCCTACTCACCCTATCCAAAATATCGTTCAGATTATCCCAGAAAATCGCACTCTTCAACATTACCATCAGATGGACCATAGATCACATGGCAAAGATATATGAGAGTGTTGGAGAGAAGATTGAGAGGGATTATAGAACCACAATTGGGAGAAGAACAATATGAATACAGGATGGGCAGAAGTACGACGGACCTTATGTTCGCCCTGAGACAGATTGCGAGAAAATTTAAGTGAGTAGCAACAGAGGATTTATGTAGTATTTATAGATTTAAGGAAAGCATTTGACACAGCACCTAGGAGTGGAAGGTCTTGGAGGAAAGTTACGAAGTGAGAAAGGGATTGTGTGATGCACTGATGAGCATGTATAAAGTGATAAGGTGCAAAGTTAAAACAGGATATGAAAACGAAAAATGGCTTGAGGTGACGAAGGAGGTGAAACAGGGAAGCGTATTGTCACCTTTACTGTTCATAGCTTACATTGATAAAGTCATCGAATAGGTCAGGGGTGAGGTGGGGGATATCATGACATATGCAGATGATCTGGCTGTGTGGAGTGAAAGTAGAGAAGGAATGGAGAGAATTGTGAGATGTTTTTTGGAAAAACTTGGAGAAAAGGGACTACAAATGAACATTGAGAAAACAGAAGTGATGAGGGGGAGCAGAGAGGGGGGAATAGGGCTGGGGATCGTGGTGAATGGAGAGAGTTTGAGGAACGTGAAAATTTAAATATCTGGGTGGATTATACACAGAGGACGGAGGGTGTGATGCGGAAATAGCGCATAGGATAACAAAGCTGGCAAGAGTGGCAAGGGCTGTATACCCTTTCATGAAGGACCTATATATGGGTCTGGAGGTCAAAGGAAGTATTTATGAAGGAGTACTAGCACCTATATTGTTATACGGTGCAGAGACATGGATACAACCAAGAGACATGAAAGTAGGATACAGGCAGCGGAGATGAAGATCTTGAGAGCAATGATTGGAAATACTCAGAAAGATAGGATAATGAATGAAAGAGTCAGAAGGAAAGTAAGGGAAGATGTATATGGCAAGAACCAGATGGTGGAGACAATTGGAAAGGATGCAGGAGGACAGGTTGGTGAAGAGAAGATGGGAGTGGATGGCGGACGGAAGACCAAGGAAGAGATGGAGGTAGTCTGCGCAGGATTCGTTGAAGAGATGTGGGCTGCCTACGATGGAGGAAATACAGGAGAGAAGGCTGTGTAAAGATAGAGCTGAGTGGAGACGCCTGCTGAATCCGCTGACAGGTCGTGGTTTTCCTGAAGGACCATGACCTTTCTATGAGAGGACAGTAAGTAATAATTTCAAATATTTATCCCTCACTCTCTGGTCTGGGGTACGGAGGTGGAGCCCCTCTGTTTACAGGGTATTTGGCCATACATTAACATACCCAAATTTAATACATTTAAGATTTATTAATATATTATTTTCATCATACCTCTTCAGCGATCACCTTGGTTAACTTCCTCTCACGATATTTTTTTTACAAACGTTAGTTTCAAGGTTATGATGAACAAGTAGGATGTATTAGGTTGTATTTTTCAATGTTCTTCTTTTAATGTATTTAGTTTAATTGAAAATATAAAAACTTTAATATTTTAAAATCTATTACACCTAACTACCCTATAAGGAAAAAGTACCGAGTAATCTCTTATAGATGACAATGGAAAGCGATTATTCATGTAATAACTATTAATTATCTGTGGTTTCCATGTCGGATTTAAGAATATTTAAGTAGAAAAGAGAATCTGGCAAACTTCACACAATAGAATCTGGCAACTTCACACAATTATAACATGCTTTTCGATGGAACGAGTTGTGTTTTATTATTTGAATAATTTCACGGATGAAATTGTTATAATTGTCTAAAGGCAAGTGTATTGTCTTCGTTCTGACTCATTGCTTGTAACATGAATTGTCCTGTAGTCACAAAATTTACAGGAGAACTTTCATAAAGCATTCCTACGCAGAAACCTCAGTAAAAATCTATAAACTAATGTGAATTTAAGAAAAAACTATGTTTTCAATTTTGTTTCCCCTGAGAAAATCACAGGGTTCTAGGGCGTTAATGGTTATTAATTGAATCCACATCAGAAGCACGTCTGCAATCTGAAATGATAATACAACAAATGAAATTTTGTAAAGTGTGACATACCGGTATGTTATAGGCCAGGGAATATAGACCAACTTCATTAAAAATGATATATAGGTTATTTTTTCTTCATGAATGCCATTTTCCTTTAGTTTTTGAAGGAGTAGGTAGATTAATTTGTAGACTAACATGTATAACAGGTATATATACAAGTCCGCCATTTTAAAGCAATCCATTCAGTTCATTAAACTGACGAAAAAAAAGACCAAAAAGAAAACTTTTAGTTATAAAATTTTTTAAAATTAAATGAAAACTGTAGTAGGTTTATGCACAATTTTCTTTAGAAATTTCACCGAAACATGAGCAGCATTACCATCCTATCATCTTCATTGAATCACAGTATAATATATATATATATATATATAATAGATATATATATATATCCTTAATATATATATATATATATATATAATATTAATATTATAATATATATATATATTATATATATATATAACGGTATATATATATATATATAATATATATATATATATATAAACATATATATATAATATATATATATATATATATATATATATATATATAATATATATATATATATATATATACTATATATATATATATATATATATACCGATATATATATATATATATATATATATATATATATATATATATATATCCATACTTTACTGTCATTGTTAATATATAATATGTGAATATTATATTTATATATTATATAATTTATATATATATATTATATATATGTGTGTGTGTATTCGCGTGGGCGCGTATTCTCCCTAACAACTGTATTTTGAAAAGTACTGTTAGATACAAGTACTGTACAATAAACATGTCGAAGAAATTATATATTATTGGCTTTTTAATACTATTATTAGTGTTATATTATTATTATTATAATTATTATTATGCAGATACTTAATGCTAATCGTATCAAACAAAATACGATATATATATACTAAGACCAATGATGATGTACGCCGAATATTTTTGAGCTATAACCTTTTGTGTAGGTTCCGTCCGTCCTTCAGCAAGCATGTCCATTTTGTGAAGCCAATGTCTGTTTCCAGTTTGGATGACCCTTTTCAATGTCAGGAGTTGGAAGAAGAGGAAGAGGCGAAGAAGAATGATGATGATGATGGGGAGTCTTTGTTGAATGAGTCACCTAAAGGAAGTCGGAGGAGAATAGAAATTAAAGAAGAACCCGTTCGGGAGGGAGCTGGCGAAGTGGATGAGGAAAGTCCCGATCAGAGAGAAATTGTTGGGGAGGAGCTCGGCTTGGGTGGGGCGAAAGAAGAGAAACATCAGATTCCTGATGTAGATGATGATCATCATCATAAGCCTGAGTCAGCAAAAGCAGATACTGAGAACTCTGAACGTGACGATGAACTCCTCATGAAGGAAGTTACCCACAGAAGACGACACTGTCCTTCCTTTCGCCTTTTACTACGTCGTCAACTTTGGGTGAATACTGTCAAAATGGCAGCTACTTTCCGGAAATTTTTTAGATCTCGTCGAACTACTCAGGGGGGAAAGACTAAAAAAGGGGAATCTGTTGATGTTGTAGAAGAACCTCCAAATACTCCAATTCACGCTTCTTCTCCTCGTAGAATATTACCTGCATTAATTGAAGGAACGAATGGCAAAGTGGGTCCTTCGGAACCATTGGTAGGGGCTTCTGCTACTTCGCCAAGAGTTCTGAAAAGAAATATTGACGAATCGTCTTTGTCCGAGTCACCTGCAAAGACATCCATTTCTACAATTTTTAGTATAAAAAATCAAAACCATAATAACAATACGTTACCTCCTCCTACTGCTCCTGCGGAGCCAAATTTCAAACATATGAAACTTGTGAGATCCAGAAGACTCCTCAAAGAGTTTCAAGACTTATCTAAAACCCAATTGAGTACAAAGGACCCAGTCTTCACCGTGGACCTTGTCAACGATTGCCTCTACGAATGGAAGGTTAGTACTTAGATTTTAATATATAGTCATATTCTACTAGTAAATGAATGAGTCACAGGAGATTTTACTCTCCATCAGCGGGATTCGAACATTGACCTCCGCGTCGCAGAGTTATCAATAGCCGGATGCTCTAACCACTAGGCCATCCACGTCCCCAAAAAAAGAACGCTTCAAACGTAGTTTTTAAAGCACCCGGTTTTCTCATCCCAAAAATGCTGAGTACTCAAAGGCCTGGGTACTCAATTAGAACATTTTTAGGGTAGTTTAGGACCTATCATTGTTATTTGTTTAAAATACTCACTGTAACATATATATATTTTATTTATCTTTGCAAACAATAGTATAGCTAATAGTTCTGTAATTGTTTTACTGTTCTTAGTAGCATTTTCTTGATTTTAATATGTATAAATTTTATTAACAAAAAAGGTACAAACAAGACTTTAATTTATGAAGGGACTTTAAACATTACTGACTCTTTTGACTTCTTCCTTCCTCAATTATACTTATCAATAAATATTATATGGGGGTAGGGTGTATCGTATTTAAGGAATCGGAACTGTCTTTCAAATTTTCCACAGAAAATTACTCTACAATTCTCATAAAGGAAGCTTTAAATATTATCCATCCCTAAAATGTTTTATGATCTCCTTCATGGCTTTTTTTCTTAGTCTAATATGCGACCTCAAGTAGAAAATTCTGGTAACTATTCATTAGAATTAATATCAGTACAAGGCTTATAAAGTATTTACGACTTTAGTTCACGTACTTGCTTTACAAGCCCTTGTAATTCTGAAGAACTTGTGAAGTACCGTACGTGAAATTTGATCCTCGTAGTACTTTACAAGCACTTGTAATTGTAAAGGATTTGTGAAGTACGTGCTATTTGATCATCGTAGTACTTTACAAGCACTTGTAAATGTAAAGGGCTTGCAAAATATCATTCTTCATTGAAACCAATGCACATTACAGTTGTAAACTTGCATTGCAAAAAATGCAGGGATTGAAGCAGTTAAAAAGATTTGCTAAATTCCAAACTGCGGTCAGAAGATTTAATCTTAAAATTTGAAAAATGAGCTTTTTTTTACTTTCAGACGTAGATATTACGTAGATGATCAATTGACATATTAAGGTCAACTTCATATAAACCTGGGTAAAGAGTAAAGTGATAGATCCTTCAAAAAACTTGGAAAAGTTTTTTTGCTTGTTTAAAATGATTTTATATGATAGGCTATATATTTTGTTTAAATCTGCCAATTTTTCGATCACGACACTAGCATGACGTGGTAGGACGTTGGCAATTAAAAATTCACCTAAAAAAAATAAAAACAAAAACGCACCAACAGCGAAGAGTTTTCTTCCTGATACAAAGTATTTTTAAAGAAAAAAAAAGTCAGTTAAAGGCTGTTAGGATTGTCAAATTTCTTAATCGACTTTAGTAGTACTAGATGGGTTCCGAAGGCCCGTGGGAAACTATTGAATAAATTCCACGGTAAAAGGGTCGCCTTCCCCTTCGATCGACGAAAAAAAAACCCGAAGGTTTTTTTCGAAACAAATAAAAAAAAAATAATAAATTAAATAAATTAAATAAATAAATAATAAATAAATAAAAATTAATTAATAAATAAATAAATAAATTAATAAAAAATAAATAAAAAAATAAATAAATAAATATTAATAATATATATATAATATAACCGTTATGGCCCCGAACCGCACAATTTTTTTTCGCGGATTTCCCCCCCCTTAAGGGTGGGGGGCGCAGCCCTCCTAAAAATTAAATTGATCGTAGAAGGCTGAAATTTGGAGGCTGGGTAGAGGATTCGGAGTTGAAGAAGGATTCCGAGTCGGATTCGGCTTCGGAGTTCAGGGATTCCCCCCGGAGGGGGGGTCCCTCTGAACAAAAGAAGAAATGCATGGAATGCAAAACAGAGGAAGAAGAAGGAAGGATGGAGGAAGGAGGAGTCAGAGAAGGAAAGAGTTGGAGAAGGAATCTGAGTCGAGAGATTCGGAGTAGGCACGAGCACCCGGTGCTGGAGCCGCGTCGTGCTAAGTAAGTAAAATATTCGGTTTAGCTCCCATATTGTAACTCAAAATATACTGTTATTGAACCTGTAGATCTCGAAAACGACGGTTATAAGTTCGTAAAGGGTGTCTGGACCCCAACGGAGAGGGTCCCGACTAAAAAAAATGCATGGAATGCAAAACAGAGGAAGAAGGAGGAAGAATGGTGTCTGGAACCCCCGGAGGAGGGTCCCCAACTGAAATAAAAGAAGAAGAGGAAGAAATGCACGGAGTGCTAACGAGAAGATGGAGAAGGAGGAAGACAGAGTTGGTACAGGCACCGGGGCTGGAGCCGGTGCGGTGCTGTTAGTAAACATTTCTTCACATATAAACTTGATCATTTCTAATTTCAAATCTCGTTTTCTTTTATATACGTCAACAAAAATATATTGTTTGCTATTTTATTATTTTGTTTTATTAGCTTCATTTTTAATTATTCTTTGTTTTTAATTTTTTTTTGCTTTCAATTTAAATTTTAATTTTTTTTTAAATTTTATTTTCTTTTTCTTTTTTAAAAATTTAATAATTTTTTGTGTTTATAACCTAAAAAATTTCATTTTACATAACCCCTAAAGCAGTAAAATCAGTAAATCATAAATCAACTGCCCTCCAGTCACCCTCTTCACCCATCCATGTCTATTGATCTTTGATTCAGGTCATATTTTTTATTACAATTGTTATGTTTTACAACCCTAAAGCAGTAAATCAGTAAATCAGTAATCAAACAGCCATCATCCATGTCCGTGATCCAGTTGATCTATCGATCTACATTGACATATTGCAATTCAAGTCACTAATTTTTATTAAAATTGTTATGTTTTTAACATACCCTAAAGCCAGTAAATCGTAAATCAGCTAATCAACACCACACACTCTACTTCCTCACACCCTTCCAATGATTCTATCTGATCATTGATCTATTGATTTAGGCATATTTTTAACTAAAATCGATTATTTTTACATACCCTACAAGCAGTAAATCATACATCAGTTAATCAAACCACCCACACCCCCCTCCTGCCTTCCATGAGCTATGATTATTGATCTATGATTCAAGCTCATATTTTGTATAACATAACACAAAAACTTTTATTTATTTGTTGTTTGCTTTTCTTTAAACCATTTTTGTTTAAACTAAGATTTATTTCATTTCTATGTTTATAACTTAAAAATTTGATTTATTACAATACCTAAAGCAGTAAAATCAGTAAATCCAAACCACCCACCCCACCTTCCTATCCTTCCATGATCTAATTGATCTAGTTTGATCCTATTGATTCAAGTAATATCTTTGGTAAACATAACACAAAACTTTATTTATTTTTGTTTCTTTCTTTAAACATTTTTGTTTTAAACTAAATTATTCTCATTTTAATGTTTCTAACTTAAAAAAATTTGCATTTTTACATACGCTAAACAGTCAATCAGTAAATCAGTTAATCAAACCACCCACCCCACCCACCTACCCTTCCATGATCTATGATCATTGATCTATTGATTTATGTCATATTATAAGTCACACTATATAACAACACAAAAAACTTTTTATTTTGTTTGTTTCTTTAAAACATTTTGTTTTTACTAAAAAAATTTATTCTTTTTAATGTTAAACTAAAAAAATTGCAATTTTACATACCCTAAAGCAGTAAATCAGTCAAATCAGAAAATCAAACCACCCACTCTATCCTCCTACCTTCCATGATCTATTGATCTGATTGATCTAATTGATCTAATGATCTCAGATCAATTTTGTAATAACATAACATCAAAATAAACTTCCTTTTGCATCTTGTTGAAAATGTTGTTGTTGTTGTGAAATGTTGTTGTTGTTGTTATTGAAAATGTTGTTGTGTTGTTGTTGTTCGTTGAAATTTTTGTGTGTGTTGAACCTTGTTGTTGTTGTTGTTGAAATGTTGTTGTTGTTGTTGTTGTTCCTGTTGTGTTCGCGCGTGGTGTAAATATATCAAACGTTCAAGTTGAATGAAATATACAACACTTTTTCACACATATCTCAAAATATTAAGTAAGTTA
The DNA here is from genome assembly GCA_015478945.1 of Trachelipus rathkii. Lineage (NCBI taxonomy): Eukaryota > Metazoa > Arthropoda > Malacostraca > Isopoda > Trachelipodidae > Trachelipus > Trachelipus rathkii. The sequence continues at coordinate 5,147 of JABUQX010034005.1, read as the reverse complement.
CATTTAACATTATAGTATTGAAATCTAACAAAAAATATCTCATCCTAGCCCCAACTGACATACAGCATTCATTAACAAGGTAAATAAAATTTAAAGTTTCAACTTACCAGCAGAAAACGGCATAGCAATCTCAATCTTTACTATACCACAACAACAAAATATTATTAATTTAATTATTCATTTTATTATATTATATTTCAATATTATTATTGATATTCTTATTATTATTATTCATTATTATTATGTTTATTATTATTATTATTATTATTATTATTATTGTTTATTTTATGTATTATTCCCATAGACTCGACAACAACTATCAACGCGCCTCAATCACTTTGCTGCAGGTCCACAACTATAACACTTTTGGTTGGTAAATTGTTCTCTAACCAGACACCTATACATTACGTTATCTTGTAACGCTCAAGGGATAGCCAAACCTCAGGGAACGCCATTTGCTAAGCATCACGACCCCAATGAAATCGGGATGACCATTAATCTAAATCTTTTGCACAGTGTGAAGGGTAAACGACGATTATACTTTGACCCGATAATCTTTGACACATGAGAACGGATGGCGAGATTTATCTTGTTCCTCTCTTAATGTCGTACTTAACATCTGTTTTATCTTAAACAGTAGTGTTTATTATTATTATTATTATTATATATTATTATTATTATGTATTTTATATTAATTATTATTATTATATCATTATCATTATGCATTATCATTATCATTATTATTATTATCAATTAATTATTATATTATCCTCATTATTATTTATTATTATTAATTATTATATTATTATCATTATTATATCAACTATATATGTATAATGAACATAACAAAATCTAACATACCACACACACACACACACACACACATACACAACACACACTCACAATAATTATAAGACACTTACTCTTAATACATTAGCCGCAATCCATCGTACTAACTTATGATCACGTAAAGTACACTAACACAGCGTACAAAACGTAACCTTTCACACTTTTTCAAATCATTAATTCTTATCAACTGTTAATTTACATACACTACGAATACGTGCACGTTTCGAGTACTCATTTCGGGATAAACATGCACAAAACGAGTTCTTTATATACTAAACAAAAACAGTAAATAACAATGTTTTCACATAATAAAGCTAACATACCATCATATGAACTAAGAAACTAATGTACAACGACAAACTAAACACAGCTTACGCACTAATAACTGTTCAACATTAACAAAGTTCCACACTTAAACCAGTAAAGTAAACTAACTTTACATACAAACGTAACCTATTCCATACTTTTTTCCAAAGCATATCTCCTAACAATATTAAAAAAAAACGTTAATTTACATTGACACGTAAATTTAACAACAATTCAAAGCATTTGACCGGGTATGCATACAGACCAACGAATGAACTGCTAAAGTGAACGAAGTTTATCCAAACATAACATTAAAAATAACAAAAATTTTATCCTGACATAGAATAAAATAAGTTCTTTGAATAAATATCACAGTAAAGCGTATAAGTTAATATATATATATATATATATATATATATATAATCTATATATATATAATATATTTAATATATATATATATATATATATATAAATACTATTAATTATATATAATATATATAATATCAGAATCATTTCTTAAATATTTGTACTTGTTATAGTAACATATGAGGTGATGGCGTAAGTGATAAGATTACGGTCTCTGGTTGGGGCGACTTTTAGATCGAAACCACTTCTCATATCTTTAGCAAAAACTTACCTTACGTATGATAAACAGTCAACATTATCCAAAGTACACTGATAATATCAGTAAGCTAACTACCAACACCATCACCTCATATGTATATATACCAGTATCAAATATTTAAACAATGATGTACTTATCTATTATAATATATATATAACTATATTAATATAATATATAAATATATATATATATAAATAATATATCTAATATATATATATATATATATATATATATTATAGTATAATATATATAATATATATATATTTAAACTATTACGCTTTACTACTGCCTAACTTATTCAAAGAATTCTATTTTCTTTATGTGAGTATAAAATTTGTTATTTTTATGTTATGTTTGAAAAATTTGTTAATTTTGCAGTTATTCGCTGGTCTGTATGATAATTAAACAAGGTTATGCTAAATTTTTGTTAACTATTACTGTGTCAATGTAAAATAACGCGTTAATATTTAGAGAATATGCTTGGAAAAAGTAATGAATAGTTCGTTTTGTCATGTAAAGTAGTTTACTTTACTGGGTGTTAAGTGGGAACTTTGTTAATGTTAACAGTTTATTAGTCCGGTAAGCTGTGTTAGATTTGTCGTTGTACATTAATTTCTTAGTTCGAATGATATATGTTAGCTTTTTAATGTGAAACATTGTTATGTTTACTATATCGTTGGTTATATTAAAGAACTCGTTTGTGCTATGTTATTATCCGGAAATGATCACTGCGAAATGCTAAACGTAATCTCGAATAGTGTTAATGTAAAAATTAACAATGATATTTTAGAGATATGTTGAAAAAGTGTGAATAGTTACGTTTTGTATGCTATTAGGTAATTTACTGTGATCAGTAAGTTAGTACGAAGATTGCCAGGTTAATGTATTAAGTAAAGTCGGTCTAATAATTATTGGAGTGTTGTGTATTGTGTGGTTGTGTGTGTGTGTGTGTGTGTGTGTGTGTGTGTTGTTTTGTTGTGTGTGCGTGTGTGGTATGTTAGATTTGTTACTGTACATATACAAATATAGTTGATATAATAATAAAATAATAATAATAATAAAATAAATGAATAATAAATAAAAAATAAAACTACTGTTAAGATAAAAACAGATGTAAGTACGAACATAAGGGAAAAAAAAGTAATAAATCTCGCCACACTTCTCATGTGTCAAAAGATATCGGGTACAAAGTAATAAATCTCGTTACCACTTCACATTGTGTCAAAGATATTAAGGAATGATACACGAAATTGTTCTGGTTGTTACGCGATCGGCTTAGCAAATGCCAGTTTCTGATTGGCTATCCCTTGACGTAACAAGATTACGTAATGTATAGGTGTCTGTAGAGACAATTTACGACTAACACTGTTATAGTGTGGACCGTGCCAGGCAAAAGTGCATTGCGCGCGTTATGGTGTTGTGAGATCTATGTGGAATAATAAAAAATAGTAAAGAAATTGATATAATACTAATAATAATAATACCATAATCGCAAAATAGTCGTTGTGTATAATAAAGAATGAGATTGCTCTGCTGACTTCTGCTGGTAAGTTGAAACTTCTTATTTAGTTACCTTGTTAATGATTGCTGTATGTCAGTTAGGCTAGGCTGAGATATATTTTTGTTTAGTTTTCAAATATTATATGTTAAGTAAAATGTAACATTAATCATTTAGAGAATGTTTGAAAAAGTGTTGTAAATTTTTTCATTCAACTTGAACGTTTGATATATTTAAGCAAGACAGCAGCAACAACAAACAGCAACAACAACAACTAACAACAACAACAACAGACAACAACAACAATGTCAACCAACAACAACAACAACAAACAACAACCATTTCAACAACAACACAACAACAACATTTCAACAACAACAACATTTCAATACAACTGCAAAAGAAATTTATTTTATGTTAATGTTATTACAAAATATGACTTGAATCATTAGACAATGATCAATAGATCAATAGATCATGAAGGGTAGGAGATAGCAGTGGGCTGGCTGTTGGTAACCTGATTTAGCTGATTACTCTCTAGGGTATGTAAAAATGCAAATTTTTTAAGTTATAAACATAAAAAGAATAAATTTTTTAGTAAAAACAAAATGTTTAAAGAAAACAAAACAAAATAAATAAAAGTTTTGTGTTATGTTAAACAAAAATATGACTTGAAATCAATAGATCACTAGCTCAATAGATCAATAGCTCAATAGATCATGGAAGGGTAGAGGGGTGGCTGGGTGGTTTGATTAACTGATTACTGATTTACTGGTCTTTTAGGGTCATGTAAAAGATGCACCATTTTTAAGTTATAAACATAAAAATGAAATAAATTTAAGTTAAAACAAAAATGTTTAAAGAAAAGAAAACAAAAATAAATAAAAGTTTTTGTGTTATGTTATACAAAATATCACTTGAATCAATAGATCAATAGATCAATAGATCATGGAAAGGGTAGGGTGGGTGGGTGTTGATTAACCTGATTAACTGATGACTGTTTAGGGTATTCAAAGGCCATATTTTTTAAGTTATAAACATAAAATGAAATAAATTTAGTTAAAAACAATGTTAAAGAAAGAAAACAAAAATAAATAAAAGTTTTTGTGTTATGTTATACAAAATATGACTTGAATCAATAGATCAATAATCATGGAAGGGTATGGAGGGTGGCGGAGGTGGTTTGATTAACTGATTACTGATTTACTGCTTAGGGTATGTAAAATGATATATTTAGTAAAAAATATGACCTAAATCAATAGATCAATAGATCATGGAAGGGTAGGAGATAGAGTGGGTGGTTTGATTAACTGATTACTGATTTACTTGCTTTCAGAAAAAGCAAACTGAACAAATTTAATAAAAATATGACTTGAATCAATAATCAATAGATCAAATGGATCACGGAAAATGGGTGGATGGCTGTTTGATAACTGATTACTGATTTACTGGCTTTAGGGTATGTAAAACATAGAAATTTTAAGTAAAAAACTGACTTGAATCAATAGATCAATAGATCATGGATGGGTAGCGAGGTGACTGGAAAGGCATTTTGATTTACCTGAACTTTACTGATTACTCGCTAAGGTATGTAAAAATGCAACTTTTTAGGTTAAAAACATGAAGAGAATAAAATTTTAAAAAAAAAAAGAAATAAAAATTTAAAGAGTAATTAAAAATTTAAATTGCAAGCAAAAAAAATAATAACCTAAAGAAAAAATGTAAAATGCAAACTTATAACAACTAAAAATAAAAATAGCAACAATATATTTTAGTTGAACGTTTATAAAAAGAAAAACGAGATTTGAAAATAGAAGTGTCAGTCTGAGGCTAAGCAAATGTTTACTAACTCAGCCCTACCGGCCTCCA
>JABUQX010034004.1:15000-17500 GCA_015478945.1 Trachelipus rathkii | reverse complement strand
AATATATTGTTCGCTGATTTTCACACTACCTATTGAGGTACAGCTTATAGCGCATTAACTTTTTTTTTAAAGTGGAAGTTTTCCCATGAGTCATATAATAACCACATACAGTTTCATCTGTTTATTATATATTATTGTTCCCTATGATGTAAGAGTATTGTTTTCTTGTTTTTGTCGGCAATAGATTTCCTGTAATGATGTATAACTTGTATTAGGTACTGTTTCTGCTCTTCATAATTTGTTATCAGTTTGTTGTATTCTTGTATTAGCCGCACACCCCTCTCTGCAGTATCATTTACAACTTTTAGCTCTCTTACGATTTCTCTTGCTTTCATATAGCTCTCGTCATCATTCCACTCTGCAGCATCTTTGTCTAGAAATGTGTGAGGCAATGATAGATGTCAAAGAATCGTTTTGTGTTGGCTGTAACGAAATCCTGCAATTGTTTTTGGAATACTGATTCAGGATTTATGGTTGCTCTTTTTTCCGGTCTGGAATCCCCTTGTTTCTTAGAGCATTGCCTCATTTTTGTTTTTGTGGCTCAAGCAAAACCTCTAGAATCAAAAAATGCAAGAGGAACAAGTTCCTCAGAGTAGGTTACCACAAAATGCCTCAAAACTTTTATTAAGCAGCAGGCACTTGCAATGGTCATCATCTTTTTTCCTTGTACTTTTGAAGCCTTTGTAGAAGATCCAAATTCGAACGTGGAGCACTGATGGCATATGGATGGCCGTGAACCACGACTCTAATATATAGTTGTTGTTAAAAAGCAGGAAATATCACGCAGTCCTCTTTCGTTCTTTGGAGTCAGCTTTAAAACTGGTTTTAAACATCTATTATTTTATACAGTAAATTGTCTTAGAACATCCAACGTGCCCATGATATGCCTCCCGGACTTTAAACTGCATTCCTGATGTTGGGTGTTACCCAAGGAAAATTCGAATCATGTCAGATGAGAATTCCTTGTAGATCAGTTCGAGGGTCGGTCATGGGTGTTGTGAAGTGCGCTTCAACAAATGTAGAGATCACAGCTTCTGAATTATTTTTCTCTTTGATGACAGGGTTCTCTGTGGCCTGTTTGGTACGTTTGTCGCTTATCACATTTTCACCCAGACCGATTTTTAAATCCTTCTTTAAAAAAGGTAATGTAGGTCCAGGATGAAGCAGGCAAAGAGACGAGAAACCAAGCTGGTTCCATGTTAATTCTAAAATGTTGATGGCGACAAGGCTAGCACGCAGTGGTGTTACCCATTCTTTGCTCTAGGTAAACATACAGGACCACCACTCCTATATCCTGTGTTGGCTGGAGGTGTCCAAAGGACACTGCCTGACTTTGCTAAGATATTATCCCATGTGCAATTGCTAATTGATAATACAGCATCTGCAATTATTTTTACCTGTTCCACGGCGGGGTAATCTCTCCGTCGGAAACGCCAAAAAGCTTATCGAGCACCTAGTCCAGAAATCTAGGACTGGCGTAGTTCGATATTTCAATGACCGGTAATATCTTCATTTAAGTTGCATACCCAATGATCAATTGCAGGGGACCAATTTGTTTTTGAAGATCGTCCTTCAGCAGTTATTTCTGCCATTTCTTCCTGGTTTTGTTGTCTTCGCCGTCTTACTGATGAATAGCTGAATGCTATATTTTTTCACAGTTAGTGACAGAGCTGTCTACTGCTGGGGATTCAAAGGATTTGTGAAGCAGATCGCTTCACTTATTTTAGTGGCATCAAGTGCTGCAGCATGGAGGTGTCCATAGTTTCCATTCGTTTTGGCTTATGGATTTCGTTCCTCTCGACGTTGATGGCTGATGAGGTTCTAACACTTATTCTTCATCTGATGATGAACTATTGATTGTTATTCGACCCTGATGTGTTTGAACTTGACAACGCAGCTACATCAAACGTTGTTGCTTCCCTCTTTCTCTTTGTAACAAGCAATGACTCCCTCTCTCTGGCAATCTTTTCTTTCCGTAATAACGTTTTATCCACTCCAACCATTTTGCCTTGATCTTTTTTCCCGTTGGAGCATCAAAAACGCATGATCTTCGTCTATCTGTATCATGTCAAGAGCATTTGCATGCGCAATATCAAACAGATTATCTAAGTCGTTTTTCCATCTCTCTTGTTTCTGAACCAGACCACATGACTGTTTCTTCTTATTATTTCTGTTCTTTTTTAATTTTCCCCATTCATTGTAAAGTTTCTTTATTTTTTCGACGACATGACATTTCAACATTGTTGGGATGCCTGCTTTTTCCCACACTGTCATTACGTCTACGGCAGTAGACAGAGCGGCTATTTTCACCTGATGTTTTTTGTTCAATTTGTAGTTCATAAACAATGTCATTGTTTCCCGCTTTGATGGGAGCTGAGTCTCTTTCAGATATTCTATAGTATGTGAAATAAGCCAAATATCCGTTGTACGACGTGTACGCCTTTCCATATTTAAAACAGATGCACTTAATACACAGAGTCACAGCGACGAAGGTACTAAT
>JABUQX010034004.1:0-7500 GCA_015478945.1 Trachelipus rathkii | reverse complement strand
GGCTCCAACTCCGACTCCGCTTCTGACAATGCGAACGAATCTGGTTCAACCTCTGAAGCTTTTTTCTTCTTCTTCTTCTTCTCTATTATTATTATTTTATTATATATATTATTATTCAATTATTTTTATATTATATTATTCATTTATTATTATTATTATTAATTATTATTTATTATGAGTAAATGGATTTATTCACGGCTCTTGGCTCAAGCCCTGAGTCCAATCATATTTCAACAATGGTGTAGATTTATCGTATCGCGTCTTAAAAATTTGGTAGGGGGTAGATGGTGACCAATCTCGTCTATCAGACAGCGGTTTGACGACCCCCGGGGTCTCCAAAGGGGGACTCTCACCCTCATTAAAAAAATCGAAGTGTTCGTGTAGGGCTGAAATTTGGTGAGAGGATTCAGAGTTGAATTCTAGAAATGACTTGGTATTAGGAATCTGCAGGAGTGGCTCCGATCGGTGCTGGAGCCGGGCTCGTGCTGCATGTTAAAAACATTCGTATAACAACTAATGTTGGTATTCTTATAGTAGTTTACTCGGTCTGTAGATTTTTCAAAAATATATGGTTTCCTAGAACCACTCAAAAATATAAAAAAATAAATAAATATATAAATTAAAAAATAAAATTCTTAATATTTTTATGTTTATAACTTACCAAATTTACGTTTTTTCATACCCTAAAGCAGGAAATCTGTAAATCAGTAAATACCATCCAGCGACCCTCCTGTCCATCCTTGATCTATTGATTCAATCATATTTTTTACTAACAAATTTACGTTTTTTAACATACCCTAAAGCAGTAAACGAAGATCCAACCACCATCAGCCACCCTCCTGTCCACTCCTTATCTTATTGATCTCATTGATCATATTGATTATTGTTTCAGTCACATTTCGAGTATCTCATGGATAAACATAACATAAAATCAAGTTCTTTCTACAAAGATCAATCAATATAAGTAAACGTCCAAATCCACATTTAAAAAGCTAACATACATTCATCCTGAACTAGAACTAAATCCACCAGCGGACTTAGCGATACATCTTAAACAAGAAAATGTTAACATTAACAAATTCCATACTTAACACCAAAAGTAACTCAACAATTTATACAAAACAACAGTAACTTATTCACCAATCCTATTCAAACCGTATCTCTAACAGTCAACATATGTTAATTTTACATAACACGGTAATCATTAGCGAAAATTTACCATTAACCTTGTTCTTAATTTATCATGACAGAGCAGCGAAAGTATGCCTACTAACAAAGTTTTCGCAGATTAATAAAAGCCACGACATAGCATACCAGAACTGAAGAATATAATACACAACGACAAGCCTGACACACCTTAAGCAAAATAAACTGCTAACATTAACAAGTCCAAGACTTGATCACAGTAAAAGTAGCTAACAAGACTCACAAAAACCTAATCCATTCACACTTTATCAAAACATATCATCCAACCATGACAAGTTAATTACATAACAAAGTTGATATTTACCAAAAATGTTTGTCCTATAACCTTACATACACCATCTATATGATACCAACAGTCAAAGAGTCAAAACAACTGTAAGTTACCCTCTGTAAAGCTGAAACTATGTAACATAACACTACCTTACAAATCAACAACCAGGGGACTAATAAACAGATAATCATTAACAACTATCAATAAAGCGAACATACGTAGGGGACTGTAAAACAAGTTTTCATTATTTACAATGATAGTAATTTTTCATTTGAATAATGATAATAAAAGGGTTTATTAAAAAGTTTCAATCAAAATTAAATACCCGTTATTTCACATATCTTAATTCTTTCTAATCAAAGAACATATTTGATTCAACATTAACTTGGAGTTTGTTATATTATCTCTCTAAAGATTCAACACCATTGAAAGAACTCGTAAGTATAGAATGTCTTCCAGACAAAACTAAACCTTTTTTCGACGTATGATTCAGCATCACTGCAGGTTGTAAGCTGGCATTAAAATTCAAACCATCTAACCATCACCCCACCCCAATGGGATGCGGCTTACCCTCCGAAGGGAGAGGAGTAAGCCTCAGACCGAAGGGCTAGGCCCAAAATCACGCTTCACTACCTTCGGTGTCCCCTCTCAGGATCACACCCTCTTCAAGGCACCTCCCTTGGATTTCTCGGAAGGTCGAGGTTGGCTTTATGATACTCTGTAATGAAAACTGTTTATTCGTAAGTTAATTTTACGTTATTTAATATAAGATAGGTTTAAATTAACACTGATTTGTAGGAGAAATGATGAGTTGTAAGATGAACTGGTTAACTGATAACGTAACTGTTTAAACGTAACCTAGGTTAATTTTGTTGATTAGTCGTTAGCGTTGCCCGAGAATTTGCTAAATGTCTACAGTTTATTAATAGTTTCAAATGATGTATACAAAAACATCAATATATCGAAAACGAGTGACACTTTGAGAAAGAAATGTTCAATTTCATAGTTCAAAGATGCCGTATCTTACTAGTATGGTCACTTCTGTTAGGATTTTTTAGATAATACGGTATCTACCTGTCTGATATGCGGAAAAGTGGGAAACATATCGAGAAGGTCTGTGAGCACTGTTAGGCTACTTTACCTTTTTGATAATAGAGAATTTTCAGGATGTTAACGGGATTAATTCATACGCCTTAGGTTATGTTTAGTTTGCATTGTACTATTATATTCTTTAGTTCAGTTATGATTTTTACTTTATTTCGAAGCAAATTGTTGCGGGGATGGTGTAGGGGACTGCATGTATGGTTGGTTTGATACTGTGACTTCTAACTGATTTATCTGCTTTAAAATCATTAAACGTTTACCTTTACTGGGAATATTATTCAAATTAACTATTTTGTTATTAAGCATAAAATTTTGTTACTTTTTATGTTACGTTGTAAAACTATTGTAATTTTTGCATTTATTCGGGGTCGTATATGATATTTATGACTAGGTTAGTTTATTGATGTAAATTTTTGTTAAATATTACGAAGTTATGTAAAAAAACTTATGTTGATCATTTAGCTTTATATTCGTTGCTTCAGTACTGATATTAGACAGGTTATGTTAAATTTTTTGTTAAATGTACCGATGGTTGATATTCTGCATAAATTTTTGGTATGTTCAGAAGATATGCTTGAAACAAGTGTGAATAGGTTACGTTTAAGTTAGTTAGTTACTTACTGTTGTTTAAAAGTGGTGTATAGTTATGCTTAATGTTTTATACTAATGGGAACAAAATTACTTATGGTGTAGGTTTCTATCTATTATTCAATTCTTAGTTCAGGTTATTTTGTTAGCATTTTTCAATGTTAAAGAACGTTGTTACCGTTCCAGCATAATTCGATTGTAGCGATATAAAGAACTTATTTTTGTGTTATGTTTATCGAAATGATACTCGAAAATGTGGACATGAATCAACATAGATTCAATAGATTCAAAAGGTCAGATGGGGTGGATGTGTTGTTTTTGATTTACTGATTACTGATATACTGCTTTAAAATCCAGTAAACTTTTACGTTACTGGGATATATTATTCAAAGAACTTATTTTAATGTTATGCTTATAATTTCTGTTATTTTATATTGGTTATTGTTTGGATAAAACTTTGTCTATGTTTGCAATTATTCGTGGGATTATATATTAGAACGAATGTTTATGATGAATTTTGTCTTAAATATTTACGAACTGATTGTAAAACAATTTGTTTACTTAGCTTTTATATTCGTTGTCAGTATCATGATTAGACAGGTTACTGTTAAATTTTTTGTTTAAATATTACGATGTTATGTAAAGACTAACACTTGGTTATTTTAACGATATGCCTTGAAAAAGTATTTGAATAGTTACCGTTTGGAAAGAATGTTAGGACTTTACTGTTTGTTAAGCCGCGGAAATCATTATTATTATTATTTATTTATTATTATATTATTGATTATTCATTATATTATTATTTATTATATTTATTCATTATTATTATCATTATTATATTATAATTAATATTATTACTACCTTTTGTTTTGCTTTGTATTCATTTCACTTCAATTTGGCTGTATAGGTCTCCTTATGATCATACATTATGATAACCATATGAATCCTGTTTATTGTTATTGTGTGTTGTCTGGTTCTACAGAATATATACCCTTTGAACTGATATGGTTCATTCTGCGTCGTATTCTGTTTACTTTCTTCTGATGGTTTACAAGAAAGAATTCTTATACATTAAGGGTCTGTTTATACAACTCTATTTCATCAGTTAGATATTTTATTCACTGTGTGTATACATGATACATCTCCCCGCATCTCTAACCGTTTGTTGTGATACTTCACGAGGATTTCGATCTCCCCAACGAGTGTGCATACTATAGTTTTAATCGTTTAAACCAAATGGTGTCGCCAACATGCCTGTTATTCCAGCCGGAGGTATCAAATAATAACCCCTGATTCAGTTGTGTGATGGATTCATTTAGGATTATCGACATCGCAGCAGCATGGTAGAGGATAAGTGTTCGTTATCTGATGGATCGACGCGTAGTTAAATATCTAACTGGAAAGACCAGCGTCGCGTAAGAACGCTTCTAAAAGATTAACGTTGTGTTCTCGTTCGCCGTGACGATAGTTAAACCAATTGGAGACCGCAAACTATTGGAAAACCCATCGATTTTGTGACCTTCTAGACATACGTGTATTAGTTTCACAGTTCAAACTAAATCGCACCTTAAACGAGTTGACAACTTGAGGACTTAAAACATTATAGCCAATCATGTCTAATCTATGATAATTTACACCGAAACATTGTGGTTTTCCCGTATATTATCAGCTATACAAGAGTCGTATATAACTATCAGCTTGGATGAGTTTTACTTCTCTTCTGTACGAGAGACATTACTGCTGAATCAACATACCGTCGGATAAAATGTTTAGTGTTCGGAAGCCATTTATACTACATCTTTCAAAGGTGTAATCTTTAGAGAGATATAGTAACTGACCCCAATTATGTTGAATCCTATTTCTCTGATTAGATGAATTAATAATTTAAAATAAATTATGTGAAATATTTTATTTTTAGTACTTTAAATGTATTTTTCAAGATAAATTATATTTATATAAAAAATAAAACTGTTTATTCCCCTCGTATGTCGCTTTTATTGAAACTAAGTTTAAAAAGCTGTTTATCGTCTGGTTGTTGCTGGGTTCTAAGTTATGTTATGTCATAGTTTAGCTTTACAGAGGGTAAACCTTTACGTTGTTTGTCTTTGAACCTTTAGGTATCTATGATGGTGCTAGGTAAGGTTATGGTGAATTTTTGTTAAATATCCTCATGTTAATGTAAAATTAACACTTGCATGTTGGTAATGTTGATTAAAGTTGAATGGATTAGTTTTGTATGTCTGTTATTACTTTCCTGTAGATAATGGGACCTTGTTAATTGTTTAGCCATATTCTGCTTAAAATGTGCGTTTGTCTTGTGTATTTATTCTTAGTCTGTATATTGCGTATGTGGCTTTATTCTAATGCGAAAACTTTTGTTTACGTTAGCACATACTTTTGATGCTCTGTATGATAATTAGACAAGGTTATGGATAAATTTTCGTTAAATATTTCCATGTTAATGTAAATTAAATGTTATATTAGAGAAGTTGACAATGTGTGAATAAGTTACGTTTTTGATATGAATGTATTATAACGTTTACTGTTGTAAAGTTATAAAACTTTGTTTTAATGTTAATCCATTTATTCTTTGTCTTTAACATGTGTCAGGTATTTCGCGCTGGTTATATTCTAGTTCAATAATATAGTTAGCACGCTTATAATGTGGAAACTTTTACCTCAACATACTTGATTATCTTGTATAAAGAACTTGATTTTAGTGTATATGTTATTCCATAGTGATAGTCGAAATTGGACTGGAAACAATATTGTCAATAGATCAATAGATCAACTATGTTTGAAATAGGTAGGATAATTGGTTTGATTTACTGATTACTGATTTACTGCTTTAGTAGTAAAACATTACAATTTAGTTAAAAAATAATAATGACTTCTGAATCAATAGTCAGATGGAAGGAGGGTGAGGGTTGTTCGTTCATTTACAGATTTACTGCCTTTAGTTATGCAAAACGTCAATATTTGTCTAATTCAGAACAAAAAGAATAAGAAATTTTATTTATTCGATTTTATATATTCATTTATTATTTTTATTTTTCTTGAGGGTTCCTGAAAAACATTTTATTTGAAATCTTACAGACCCACTTAACATATAATAAACAGACACCCAACATTGTGTTTATACGAATCGTTTATTAACTCACAGCCGCACACGGTCCGCACCGGTGCCGAGCACAACCCTCAGATTCTCGAATACCAAGCTTTCTAAAATTCCAACTCTGAATCCTCTCACCAGTATATTTCAGCCTCATATAAAAAATCGACACACTTCATTTTTTAATGAGGGTCTAATATCCCTCGGGAGACCCCGGGTCGTTAACCTCGTGTACACCGTAGGATGTACGTTCACAACTCAACCCCTTCTCCAAATTTAACCATGATCTCTAACTCTAACCCTATTGTAATATTATATTGATCAGAGTCTGAGCCATAGCCGGACTAAAATCATTTCTAATAATAATAATAATTAAATAAATAAAAATAATTAATAATAATTAATTAATTAATAATATAATAGATATTAATAATAATATTAATAATATATAATAATAATAATAATTATATAATAATAAAAAGCTTTCAAGAGGTTGAACCAGATTCTTTCACCATTGCATGAAGAAGCCGAGTCGAAGTCGAGCCGGAATGAAGGCGCAGTCAAAAAACCTGAGTCAGAGTTGGAGAGCGAGGCCGCGTCGGAGTGCGTAAAATAAAACGATCCGGCAGAATCGTTTTTTCGATCATTATCGAATCTTATCAAATTTCAGACTTTTACGAACAATTAATTTTTTAGGGACGTCAAGGACTGCTAATCTCTGTCGTCACACCGAGATTACGATCTAATCGTGAGTCTCATATCACATAACTTATTTTACAACCTAATCTTTCGCTCGCTGCGACCCGCAACAAGTCCGCATGCGACAAATAAATGTTCTGTGTTCCGCTCTCCATGCGACAAAGGTGTACTCACCCCCAGTATACATTACCTTAGCGACATGAACATTCGGTGTTAGTAACTGATGCTACTATTAATACATAATATGTATACCAAACGTATTCCCAGACCACATGACCTCTCGTTACTATATTTTCCCTCGGAAAAAGCCAGACCACCGGTTACTCCCAGGCTTATGCTAATTACTACTATGATATCAATAACATCATTACAAGATAAGCGGACATGATATTTATTTGAATTGTATACAGGATTGCTTCTATAAATTTCACTTGCAACGAAACCAAAAAGATTAAAAATAAGACAAACGTCCTCAATTCTCATATTCTGCTTATAAAATTGCAGTGAACAAATCCAAATA
>JABUQX010034003.1:27500-31861 GCA_015478945.1 Trachelipus rathkii | reverse complement strand
CGAGTAAAAAAAAAGGGGAGAAGAGAAGGAAGAAGAGAAGGAGGGAAGAGGAGAGAAGAAAGGGAAGAGAGGAGAGAACGAGAAGAGAGAATGAGCAAGAAAGGAAGAGAAGAAGACCATGGAAGAAGAGAGAGAGAAAGAGAGAGGGGGAGGAAGACGTGATGAAGACCATAAGATATATCGATGGAATAGAACAATGAATCCTAAAGAGAGAGCAAAGAAAAATAAGAGAGGAAAAAAGGGAGAAGAGAAGAGAAGAGAAGAGAGAAGAAGAGAAGAGAAGAGAAAGAGAAGAGAAGAGAAGAGAAGAGAAGAGAGATGAGAGAGGAGAGAGAGAAGAGAAGAGAAGAGAAGAAGAGAGAGAGAAGAGAGAGAGAGATGGAGACGAGAGAGAGAGAGAGGAGAGAGAGAGAGAGAGAGGAGAGAGAGGAGAGAGAGAGAGAGAGAGGAGAGAGGAGAGAGAGAGAAGAGAGAGAAGAGGCTAAATACCAAGAACTCATTTTTTCAATTTTGCAGAGTCCGCCTGTGCCTTTTTTGGGATTAAATTATTCTTTTTACTTATTTTCAAACTTTTGTTTTTTTTCTTTTCTCGTTTTGTTTTCTGTACTTTTTTTCCAAAATTTTTTTTCGTTTTTCTTTCATGTTTTTCTATTGATGAGACTCATTTTTTTTTCTGCCTTCATGTTTTTCTATTTGAGACTTATCCCATACTTTCGAGTAAAAAATTGACGGTAATTGCTGAAAATATTCCGTTTTTCATTTCTAATTTACTTATGCATACTCTCTCTCTCTCTCTTCCTCTCTCTCTCTCTGCTCTCTCTCTCTCTCTCTCTCTCTCTCTCTCTCTCTCAGTCTTCAAAAATCTCTCTCTCTCTCTCTTCTCTCTTTCTCTCTCTCTCCCTCTCCTCTCTATTTCCTCGCGGATTCTCTTTTGATTCTCTCCCCCCTCTCTTCTCCTTCCCTTCCACTTTTTTTCCGAGTTGATCTCTTTCCCTCTGCTTTCTCCCCTTACTCCTCTTCCTCTTCTCTCTCTATTCGTTCCTAAATCTCTCTCCCTCCACTTATTCTACGCCCTCTATTTTGTTCAATCACTTTCTATCCTCTCAATCTTTCAATTCTTATTTGTCTTCTGTCAGTTTATTGTGTCGTGTGTGTGTGTATAGGTGTGTGTGTATGTGTTAGTTGTTTTATCTGTCTGCTACTGGTTTGCCTGAATGTCTGCTTATGTCTGTCTATTCAGCATTTGTCTGTCTGTGTGTCTTTGTTTGTCTATGTTTATCTCTGTATCTGCTGCAGAGTCTGTTTATTTTGTCTATTTGTTATTTGTCTATGTTATCTCCCTACTTTTATCTCTCTGATTGTTTCTGTTTTTTCATCTTTAGTTGTCTCTTTTTCTGTCTGTTTGTCCATCTGTCTGTATGTCTGTCTCTCTCTCTCTCTAACTTCAGAGATTATTGATGATTATGAAAAAAAGTTGAATTTTGATGAAAATACAAAAAAATGAATATATGATTAGAATAAAAATGAAGAAAATGGAAATTATTATTATTATTATTATTATTATTATTATTATTATTATTATTATTATTATTATTATTATTATTATTATTATTATTATTATTATTATTATTATTATTATTATATTATTATTATTATTATTATTATTATTATTATTATTATTAGTACATAAAAATTCAGCACTCAAACATTATAGACTAGAATTAATGCATACTGAAACCGAGGAGGAAAAAACTTTAATTAAAATAAAAATTGAAGTCAGTGGAATAACTCTCACCAAATTTCTTTAAAAATATATAAAAATTTATTATAAAAACTCAAGGTAATACACCTTAATATTTACCAAAGTATTCTAGAATTTTGGAAAGTCACCGTTGGAGTTTCGTTGGGCAGGAGGAAATACTGTTGAAAGTTTGGCAAGTCCTCGATGCTTTTGTATCGACGGTAACAGGCATTCTTCAATACTTTTAAGGAGTCGTTGGCTTTGTGTTGGCTGGAGGAAATATTCTTATAATTGGGAAAGTTATCGTTGGCAAAAGGAAATATGCTTATAATCTTGAAAGTCATTGTTTGGCTTTTGTGTTTTGGCAGGAGGTAATATGTTTATTAATTTTGAAAGTCATTGTTGGACTTTGTGTTGCAGGATGTAAAATCTTATAATTTGAAAGTCATTTTTGGCCTTTGTGTTGGCGAGTAAATATGTTATAATCTTGAAAGTCATTGTTGGCTTTGTGTTGGCAGGAGTAAATATGTTTATATTTTGAAAGTCATTTTTGGCTTTGTGTTGGCAGGAGTAAATTATGTTTATAATCTTGAAAGTCAATGTTGACTTTTGTGTGGCAGGAGCTAAATATGTTTATAAATTTTGAAATGCGTCATAATGTTTGGCTTTGTGTTGCAAGGAGTAAATATGTTTATAATTTGAAGTCATTTTGGCTATTGTGTTGCAGGAGTAAAATGTTTAAATAATCTTGAAAGTCAATGTTACTTTGTGCCTGGCAGAGTAAAATATGTTATAATTTTGAAAGTCATTTTTGGCTTTGAGTAGGCAGGAGAAATATTCTTATAATTTGAAAAGCTCATTTTTGAGCTTTGTGTTGCAGACTAAATTGCTTTATAATCTTGAAAGTCATTGTTGGCTTTGTGTTGGCAGGAGTAAATATGTTTATAATTTTGAAAGTCATTGTTGGCTTTGTGTTGGCAGGAGTAAATATGTTTATAATTTTGAAAGTCATTGTTGGCTTTGTGTTGGCAGGAGTAAATATGTTATAATTTGAAAGTCATTGTATGGCTTTGTGTGGCAGAAGTAAATATTCTTATAATTTTGAAAGCCATTGTTGGTTTTGTGTTGGATTGTAAGAGGTATTCTTTAATATTTGAATGATTTCGTTTTCTTGAATTTTGGAAAGCTTTATTTACCATTTTGTTGGACTGTATTAAAATAATCTTGTAATCTAGAAATCAGTTATTGTTGCTGTTGGAGAAGGTATATTTAGATTTAGAAAGTCGTTTAATGGCTACTTTGGTTAATATAATTTTTTTTTGATTTTCGAAAAGTATTCTAGAAAATGTCAGAACTGTTATGGGTGAAATTTAGGGAAGTGTGAAAAACACTAATATTTTCGAAATTGTTTCTACGTGAGTTGGTGATGTAATGGGACGAAAGTAATCTTGAAATTTTCAAAATTAACATTGGCCATATGCTAGCCAAAAAAAGGTTGCTCAGGTAAACATGTAGCAAAAATTTAATTTTTTGTAATGAGAGAGAGAGAGAGCAGAGAAGAGTAGGAGAGAGAGAGAGCAGAGAGACGAGAGAAAAGGGAAAGAGAGATGATGATGATGATGATGATTGAGCAAGAGAGATGAGAGAGAGAGAGAGAGAGAGACTTCAAATATCTTTTGCTTTTGAAGATGTTATTTATTTTAAGTAATGATTCCAACAAAAAGTTTATTATTAATTAAAAATATTAAGCTGAAAAAATAATTAATGTAACACAAACTATATCAAATAATAATAATAATAAATAATAATAATAATAATAATAATTTTCATTATCAATTTTAACACAGAATAAGACGAAAATTTCAAAATTAAAAAAAATTAATAATAAAAATATAAAAATATAAAAAATATAAAAATATAAAATATTAAAAATAAAATAATAATAATAATAAAAAAAATAATAATAATAAAAATAAAAATAATAATAATAATAATAATAATAATAATAATAATAATAATAATAATAATAATAATAATAATAATAATAATAATAATAATAATAAATAATTAAATAATAATAATAATAATATTAAGAGTAATAAATAATAATTATAATAATACATTTAAACACTTAATTTCTTCAGCGCGAAGTACATTCCTTAACTATTCAGTAATATAAATAGATATATAAGTACAAATACTATAT
Organism: Trachelipus rathkii; assembly: GCA_015478945.1. NCBI lineage: Eukaryota > Metazoa > Arthropoda > Malacostraca > Isopoda > Trachelipodidae > Trachelipus > Trachelipus rathkii. The sequence goes on along the minus strand of JABUQX010034003.1, from coordinate 27,914 downwards.
CTTCTTTACTTAATTTGATTTTAAGCCCTAAAAATAATACTAAAATTAAATTACAAAGTATAAAAATAAATATTGAAAAAAATATACAATAAAAATAAAAAAAAAAATTCAAGAAGCTGAAAGGAAAAAAATTCAGGAATTCAGAAAACTTTTTTTTTTAAATGAAAATTTGCAAAAACATAATCTCCAAGCAAACCTTTTGAAACTCACACTCCTAGAGTTGACGATTTCTTTACAAAAAATTCTTCAAAATTCTGAGACCAATTTAAAATGTCTAAAAGAGAAAAGAAGAATTACAAAGCTGATCTTTGCCTACGATGGAATATGAACTTTTCTAATAGAGTGCTGTTATCATTTTTCCTATTTGTTAACAATATTTTTATTATCTTTTGGGAGAAAGTTTTGAAAAAAGAG